>QANZ01024050.1:76669-101945 GCA_003254925.1 Chamaecrista fasciculata | reverse complement strand
AGACGCATTACTAGCTAGAAACTCCAATTATTCATAAAAACTAAAATTTTAGTATCATTCTTTCTTCAGTGGACTATAAAATTCCACCTATTTGAACTGCCTAGGACACCTACGAACAAAGAGGCAGACATTTTGATTGGTTTAATAAAATGGTTGGCCTGTATAATCTGTTGCATTGGATGTTCCAAATTCCAATTCATTGTCCACTTATATTTATCTAGATATATGGGCTCACTAATTTTAACTTACTTCAAGAAATAATGTTAAAATATTATTTTAGACCACAAAAGTTAATGAAAATATACCATAAACTGAAAATTTATTTTGAATATCTAAAATATCATTTGTATTTCCTAAATTCCCATAAAATAAGATTGACAAATTTTTAAAGTGAACAAATATAAAAAATTTAAAGAAAAAAAGGAAAATTTTACAAAATAATAAAAAAAATTTTAAACAACCAATAGAATAAAATAAAAGGTTGAATAGTCATTGTGATCTTTAAACTATGGGGTTAGTTTCATTTTGGTTGTCAAACTTTTTTTATTTTGTTTTGGTCCTCAAACTATGGTGTCAATTTCATTTTTATTCTTAAACTATTTTTGTTCCATTTTCTCCTCAAACTATGGGATTAGTTCTATTTTGGTCCTCAAACAATTTTTTTTTTCATTTTGGTCCCCCCAAAATGTAATTTCATCTAATTTCTACTGTTATTTCTAACCTAAACAACTGAGATGAATTATTTTTCACTCATCTACATCATAATAAACGAGTTGACAAAGTGAGAATGAAAAATATTCATTTTTAAATCACAAATTGGAGATAAATTAATCATTGATTTTTCTTTTAAAGTGTAACTTTTTTTCCTCTTTGTCAAATCACTTATTATAAGCTTGAAGACGTGAAACAAATTTGAAAGTTTGAAGACTAAAACAGAACAAATGTTGAAGTCTGAAGTCCAAAACGAAACAAATGTGAAAATTTGAGGACTAAAACAAAACAAAAAAGTTTGACAGCCAAAATGAAATTTATCCTTGAGAACCAAAATAAAACAAAAAGCAATTTAAAGACTAAAATGAAACTAACGCGATAGTTTGAAGACCAAAATAGTTATCTAACCTAAAATACTTTAGAGGGTAAAATAACTACAAAAATATTTACGGTCCAACAACAAAATTTTCACATGGACAACAAAATTTGAACTCAAAATAAAAAAGTAGAGAAATTTAGTTACAGAAACTAAAGCTACAGTTAATTGAAAGTTTATGTAAATTATAAGAGCAAATGAGTAATGAGAAATGACCAATTAATCATAAAAGCAACACTATTAATTCGTTGCAATTGCAGCAAAACTATATGAACATGATGATGATTATAAAAATTAGGTTCTTTTATATGTGGCAGTATGTGAATAATAGTATAATACAGATTCGTTTAGCACCCACTGAGGTTATAAAAACAAGATGTTGCTACATTGTAATGATGGGGGTGCAGCAGAATATCCAAGCTGACAAAATATTACTTATGGGTCAAACCACTTTTTTTTGGACAAAATGGGCCTATCTACTAACCAAAACACATTAGCATTAAGGAAAGCAGACTCACTAGAAAGTGGCTCAAAACGTGTAGCATTAAGCATCATAATAAACTTCATGATTTTCTGACCAAAAATAAATAAATAAATAAACTCATGAGTTATAGTTGCCAATCAATGGGAGGGATACCCATTTGCTCCAGAAGTTGGTTGGTGCGAGAGAAGTGCCTGCCAGATAAATGAACAATAAATAACGGGTTTCCAAAAAATAAAAACAACATTCTTCTACATATATGTAGTCATCAGGACTCATTCTCATACAAGCAAGCACTTAGATAACACTGCATGGCATGCCCAGAAGAAAGTTTCTCAGGTCCCTGTGTGTGTGTATTAGAGCTGCTACATTGACTAGTTATTAGTTGTAGTACCATTATAAGAACAAAGCAAGAATAAAAAGCAGATAACAAAATATATATAAATGCAGCAGTAAGACATCTTGGTAATAGAGAGATTCATTCTTGCAACCTCAGTATTCAATATAGTGAGATTCATTCTTGCCCATAAGGTATAGTGGTTGAAAAATGTTAAACTCATTGTGTTCACTTTCTTCTCTGGTTTTGCATTTTCATTACTTTGTGCATGATATGCGGTTTATTGGGAGACTCTGAAATCATAACACGTAATAATGCCTAGTTCAAATTCTAAACCAACAAGAATATTCGCAGATCTTGTTTGATGACATCAATGGCAGCAAAGCCTAGTTCAAAATTGAGAGCTCATTCTTGTAACCCTAAAACTCAATTAGTGAGATTATTTGTTTTGGAGCAGACATAGGTCACATTGGTCAAATCACGTTACACACACATTGTGTTTATCTTCTTCTCTAATTATGCATTGTCATTACTTTGTGCGTGATTTGTGGTTTGTTGGGAGATTTTGAAATCTTAACACAGTGAATGTGACTTACTTGAATGGTGGATCCTATTAGAATAGTACACCCCAAGGAATTAAAGAGTTTGTCTACTTTTCGGTCATCATATTATTCTCATATGAGGAAGGGATTCAAATCCTATGAAATAGCCCCAAATCACTTTGAATAGGTGAGTTGTGATGCAATAATGTTCAAAGTCAACACATAAAACGTAAATAACAGATTGAAATTGGAATGCTAATAGTATAAACTTATGTAGCATTTCAGAGAGTTGCAGGCTCACAAAATTATTTTCTTTCGAGTCTGACAAATTTCAGAATACAGTAAACTAAAAAATTTCAATTTTCAGCCAATCATGGAGTCAAAGTCTATGATATTAAGAAAGATAACATAATCATGCTGACATTACATTTTGGTAACCACCTGACCTGCAGCCAAAGAAGCCTCTATGTGCAGACAAACCAGAAGGATGTGCAGCTTTGAGGATGTGGTGCTTTGTTGCATCAATTAGCCTGTGTGTACATGACATTGATGAATAAACTCATTAACAGGTTTCAAAGTTTCATTCCCAGGCCGTGAAAGAAAGGTTCTGTTTAAAACTTTTAGAAAACCATCTATCTAGAGCAGCTTGAAGCTGATAGATGTCTACTTCTAGAAATTTATTTAGTTAGGAATCTTAAGCCTACCAGAAAAAGGTAATACCTGGATTTCTCCTGAGCTGAGTTCCCCCACAAAAGAAACACAACTCCTTCCTTCTTTTGTGAGATTGTCTTGATAACAGAATCAGTAAATTGCTCCCAACCTTTTTTGGCGTGAGAATTAGCCTGATGCTTCCTGACTGAATTCAAAACATAAAATTATGATAGCATTCGCACCTTTAGGTCAAGGAGAAACTAGGGTGAGTTACAACTAGAAAGATATCTAAGGGGATTGGGGCAAGCTTGGACAAAATGTCATGTCTGGATAAGGAAAGTGAGAGACATGAGGAGGCTGTTCAGGGGAAGTTCGAGAGGAAGTATTTTAGGAGAGAAAAAATACAAAGGGAGTGGGGGCAGAGACTAAGATAAGCAAAAATTCATAAATCTTGTAGGAGGACCTAGCCTCCAAAAATGTAGGAACCTTTAAATTTCTTTCTCATTTTCCTCCCTAATTTTAAATTTCTATGGCTGTACATAGCTGTTATTCTCTCAACTTTGGAACCCCTACTATTCCTTTTAATTTATCTAATAGGTCTAGCTTGCAACTACTATAAATTTGATGCCCCCAGAAATTCTACAATAAATTACGTAAATATTAGCTACCAGTTCATTTTCTAAACCTCTGCTTACCCTACTACAAAACTAATTCTGACTTCTTAATCAAAAGTCCCTCTAAGAAATATTAAGTTTAATTAATCTGAACTAACTCTTTCACTTTGGAACCCTCGGGCACACCATAAAACAATAGTGCAAGGTTCATTAATCTGAACAATATCACTGAACCTAATTTGCAAATGACTTGTTTGATTTTACAAAATATACCTATCAAATAACCTCAAAAGTAATAATAAATAAAAAGGGTACCACACCTTTAAGATAACCAAATAATTTATTAGAAAATTATTAAATATAACAAAATCTTACCAGTGAGAACAGCATTAAGCAAGAGAACACCCTGCAACGAAGTTTAAAACTTCTGTCAGAGAATGATACTCCAGAACTTTATGTCTGTACAAAAGACACACGGTGACAGCACTAAGCCACTCTACATTCAACACACAAGATTGATGAATGATACCGTGTTGTGACATAAGACCGAGAAGATTCAGATAAGTATTCTACGGCATTAATACTATGTAAAGTTTGCACAAAAACATTGAACTAATTTTTAATTTCAAAATAGAAGGCACAAAATGGGAAAACAACTCATTGATTTTCATGAAATATAAACAAGTAATACAAGAATAGTACTCAACAAATGTCACTAAATATTTAAAACCAGGCATAGAAAATATAGGACGAGGACCCAAACATCAAAATGAACTAACTCAAAAGGAGACACAACCCACTTATTAACTCTAGAAAGCGACGAAAGACGATGATGTTTGAGAAACTGACATGATTCACAATCTAAAAAAGGTGGATGATTAAACTAAGGAAAAATTTTCTTAAAGAGATGATTATGCATAAGTCAACTATCTTATCTATATACAATTAATATTAGATATAATATACAATCAACAACCTCAGTTATGATCTGTCACACAATTATGAAAAAATGCTTGATAATAAAAAAATAAAATACAAATTAAAAAGGAATGAAGTTATACATACTAGATCCAGTGCAAAGTATACCTGCACAGCCCATTTTTCCAGATTTCCATGAGATGGAATTGAACAGCCAAGGTCTTGCTTAAGTTCCTTAAATATATTTACCAAACTTGAAGGGACCTTCACTCCTTCAGGTACAGAGAATGAAAGGCCCATGGCTTGACCAGGTCCATGATAAGGGTCCTGATGATTTCATATCTTGAATTATTTCTTCAAGAGGTATACTATCAAAACTTAACCTATAAGAAGCTTTATTGCAGGACAATTTCATGGCCTTTCTAATTTTTCTAAGACTGGACTTACAAGTTCAACAAATAAACAAAACAGGTTCTAATACAATATTCATTAATTAAATTTCTCACATGCATATTTAGAGACTGTAAATATCAAATTGCAGCTCCATAACATCAAATTGATATTTGGATTTGCTAAAATTTTCAATTCAAAACTGAAAAATGTAGTTTAGATTTAGTAAGATTTTCTATTCATAAATGAAAAGGTTTAAAGATTTGAATATAAATGCAAACTAATACAACACTATACAGTGAAAGGAAATCCTTTTTCCTGATCCCAGTCCCAGAGCAAGCAAATTCAAAGCTCTAGGCTCTAGCTAATCAATGTTCCTCAGCAGAAGTGGGATTTTCTTTCCAATGTATAGCTAGATCAGAAAATTAGAAATAGATAAGCAAATATTAAGTTTACTGATGAACATAAGATTGCTGCAATGAGGGTAATGTTCCATAGAATATTAAATCTGAAACCAAAAAAAAAAAAAATCTAGAAAGATTCAGCACAATAATCAGCAAGTGGGTACAAAATTGATCCACCTGTCCAAGGATCACTGCTTTAACTTTATCAAAAGGGGTAGAGTTCAAAGCATTGAAAATCATATGAGAGGGCGGATATATAGGCTCAGTGCCACTGCATATCTCTTTTTCCACAAATTGACAGAGATTCTTGGCATAAGGTTTCTGAAATTCTCCTACGATAGCTTCCAACCATGTCTCCTCCACCAGCAACTCCTCCA
Source organism: Chamaecrista fasciculata (assembly GCA_003254925.1). NCBI lineage: Eukaryota > Viridiplantae > Streptophyta > Magnoliopsida > Fabales > Fabaceae > Chamaecrista > Chamaecrista fasciculata. The sequence goes on along the minus strand of QANZ01024050.1, from coordinate 96,144 downwards.
ATTCCACAAAGCCTACTACCGTACAGCGATGAATGTACCAAAATCAGATATCTTCAAACATAAATATTGTGGGGGAGGGGAAAAACTTTTTCTAGATGTACCTTTGCAATTGGAGACCTTTTCGACACAGATTTTCATATTTCTCTTGGACTTAGCCAGCAATTTGTTGCATTCAATGCGCGATTTTTGCTTGACAGAGAGAGTGGAGGACTGAGGGGAGGCATTGGTATCATTATCGGAGTCATGATGGGATTGACAAGTGACGGATTTACTGATAGGGGTAAGAGTAGGTTTCAATCGCTTAGAAACTGGTTGGAACAAATCAATTAGGCTTTTGGAGGAAGACGAAGCCATTTTTGCTGTTTTTGGTTCTAATGTAATGGCGGGAATGATATGAATGCCCCTTTTTGCCGCGTCTGACTTGACAAATGATTCAGTAAAGAAATTATATTACCAAAAAAAAAAATGAAATTTACTTATTGTTTTTTTCTTTTTGAAAGAAGAAAAATATACTTATTGTTGGAAATACTAAACCATGTGAAAAAAAATACTCTCGAAAAAAAAAGAAACACAGAAGAGAAAGAACAATTTGAAAAACAACTCCTCCAATCCCACGTAACAACAACTTTGTAGAGTTAATATAAAAATTTAATAAAAAAGTTATTGATGGGAGAGATAGAAATTATAAGAATTCAATTGTTTAGCCAATAGAACTTCCTATGACATTGTCTTAATTGATATTAAAAAATTAAAAGAAATAAACTTCATTTAACACATTAATAAATCTAGGTCATATGAAAAATAAACATCATATATGATAAAATAATTCCTTCTAAAATCCATGTTTTCATGATAAAATATATAAAGTACACGGGGTACTAGTAATAGACATAATATGAAAGAGTAAAAGAGTTTGGCCAAAAAAAAAAAGAGAGTAAAAGAGAGATCAGTCAAATTATACCTTGATGCATCTCATTCGTGTGTATATTGTCTTCTTCATACAGAATTCCAATAATAAAGAAAATCTGACCAAATTTACATTCAATCTTAATAAAAGATTCAATGTAAAGCTTAAAATTTAAATTATGATGTAATCATCAACTTTTCGCATATCTATAGACTAGGGGTTTTGCGTTCCCGTTATATGTAAAATAAATAAGGGACTAAATTGTTAACTTTGTAAAGAAAGAGAGACCAAATAGAAATTTTCTCTTATTTTTAATTTCATAGACTATAGTTTTAAACATGGACGACCAGAAAGGGGTGGAGCCATATAATATAAGATGTACAGATTATTTATAACAAATTTCGCCTTTACCCTTAGCAATAAGATATGTTTAATTTGTTACAATGACTATATCCTCATGCTGCATTACCAATTAGGTGGCATTCTCCACACCAAAGTCGTGAATTTTGGGACAAATAAATCACATGCCAACATTTGCCTTTTCAGGAGACAGCTTCATCCATTATTAGTTGAATTTAGGAAGCATTATTGCTTCCATAAGAAATCAACTTCTCAAATTTACGAGAACTTTCTTGCTCTTATTTGCCAACACCATGTAAGCCTTAACAAGCTCCTCTTTAACCATGAATAGAACAGAAGCTGCAAAAACACTCTGTACTATCTTTGTGCTCATCCCCTTATAAAAGCCAGGCAAGCCCTCATAACGGATCATTTTAAGTATTGCATCAAAAGTACCTACATTTACAGTATTAGAAAAAAGGAATACATACTTTGTGCAAGAGGAAGCCGAAAAATATATTTGCTTTCTTCTTAGTTTTGACATTTCAAGATAACAAAAGCATAATAATAATTACGTTGGAGATTGAAAAGAATAAAAGATATCATAATGATTAGGTTATATGTTAAAGATAGGGAAGAACAAACAAACAAATGGGGGGTTTATGCAGCAAAATACTCGGAAGTCACACGGGACAAACATCTGATCATGTAACGCATGTCCTATTTAGTCTTGAAGCCATTTATATCCCATGGATAGGCAGAAAATAAAGAAGGAAGTCAATTTCAAGCTGCATAACTGTCAAAGTAAATTTACACATATCAAGAATACAGGAAACAGATCCAAAGGGTTTCAGTGGCACTTGCTAGTAAACTCACAACACTGTCAATCAAATTTCAAAGTCGAGTACCAGTATTTCCTCATATGAAATAGTTAAGTACTAATTACTAAGAAACTAAATTTTTAACATTTAAGAACCAAAGCAAGCTATCATAAACAAGGAAAGCTAAATGGCCATTGACTGCCAGGATTCACTAAATAATCTGAGTGATGATTAATTAAGATGGGACAACTAATTCTCCTTCAAAATGTTATCCTTTGTTTATGAGGAACCTTCAGGCAACAATTAAGTCGAGCAGAATGCATTATTACTAAAATATAACAGCATATTTAGCAAAAGAGTGAGTTTAATTCTATGACAAATGTCTAACAGCACGTGAAAGTAACATTGATGACGATGTCACAGCCTTCAAATGATTGGCACTTAATGAAGACCATCTATCAGATATTAATAAGGATGGAAATAATAATGGATTTTTTTTTTGAAATTAAAAAGACAAATCTAGCAATTCCTGAATCTTCCTAAAAGCAAACCTGAGTATCTTAATGAGCTATTTCCACCAATCTCCTGTTTTGCTTGAAGTCTTGACTGAAAGAGAGGATAGGTGAAGCAGAAAGAGGCATTAGGCAAATATAAGAGAGGGGCTTATATTTATCTATGCCTGAACCGATTGCTGAATATTCACTTATATACAAGTTATTGAAAGCAAGACTGGTAAAGAACAAGCATTCACCAAATTTGTGTGCATTAACAATTCCTCTTCTGAGTACTCAGTAATATGATATTATGAAAGTGAGATTGCAAGAGTATGAAATCTTCGGCAAATGAAAGAATGCAAAGCATTCACCAATAATCACTGTATTTGCATATACTATAGCTAGTATAACAAAGATGAACTGTCCATATTGAAATTTGATTTCAAAATAAAGTGGAAATATATGGAGATAGATGACATGGGACAGTATCTTTGGAGACAATGAGAAGGACGAGTAGTACTTATGAATATTATGAATATTATTTTTAACAGAATATTATAATAAAAAGGGAAACAAAGGAACTATGGATGATTTACCTTGACAACCAACAGGGGATATGTTGAGACAGTAGCTCCAAGTTTTGCTAAGGCTCCCAGCAAAAAGACCTTCATGTAAGACAACTAATATGCTCAAGGCAAGATACACAATAACAGGTGACATGGAAGCAATGATGTATACAACATGCTTTACACTAGGGATGATAATTTCGACTGGATATATATACGTCCAAGGCTGCCCATAAAAAGTATCCAATGTCCATTGGACGTCAAATATCAGATAGGTTACAAATAGTAAAAAAAAAATTATAGGATATTGGGAGGGTACAAGTATTGTCCCAGATTCACTATATCAGTCTGAAATGAACAAATAGTTAAGATAGACTTTACTCGATACCCTATAATAGATATATTTTTTATTTAATTTTATATTTTATATGAATTTTAATTTCGTATTTAATTAATTTTGTATTCAATTATATTTTCTTAGTAGATAAATACTAGATATTGAATTTCCAGTATATCTGGTTTCTAATTTATGATATCTCATCCTATATCCACAAATTTAGGATACTTTAGAAACTGGATAGGTAAGGACACAGATATTAATATATTGGACAGGTGTAGAGGACCAAACTAAATGTCTATATCTGATAGTCAATACGTCCAAACATGCTTTAGAATCTGTACCTCCCAAGCAGTTACACTTTTGTTGCCCTCCTTAGTGGAGCGCTTAGCCCTGAGATGTTTCAACAAGCTCTCATAAATCATAAACTGGATTGATGGATTGGATACCTGGAATGAAATTTCCTAGTCATATGAGAAACTACTATACAGTTCATTTGAACTTAATACATCAAACTAAAGATGAGACTGACCATAATCAAAGAAGGGATGACACCCTTCCAAAATCCAATAATACCTGCTTCATCAAAGATTTCATTTGCCTTTCACCCCAAAATAAAAATTGGTGTCAGCATAAACAAAAGTAAATTAATTAGAGCGATCAAAAATATGACAATTTACAACAACTATTCCTCCAAGTGTTACCATAACCCTAAAAGTAATGTAATTTTCTTACAATAAAATGTGCCTGAAATTAAACATGAAGTGTAATTGAATTCTGGAATCAAATCAAAGTCACTTTCAGCTAATGGAGCATTTGGAATTTCAAAGGCAGCCATGGCCATGAGGGTAAACAAAGTTAATACACTGAGATTTGAAAGTTAAACCCAATAAAAGATTTTCTAAAGGTCTTCTTTGCACATGCCCGAACCACCTAAGGCGTGTTTCGTTGAGAAATTGGTCGAAACACGCCTTAGGTGGTTTGGGCATGTGCAAAGAAGACCTTTAGAGGCCCCAGTACGCAAAGTTGATCAAATGGTAGAAAATCTTATAATCCGGGGAAGGGGAAGACCAAAGAAAACTATCTAAGAAACTATCCGGAAAGATTTATCTATCAATAACCTTACGGTAGACATGTGCAAGGATAGAACACGTTGGCGTCAGTTAATCCATATAGCCGATCCCACCTAGTGGGAAAAAGGCTTTGGTTGTTGTTGTTGTTGAATTTATTGTGGCAGTAAGGCTAGAAGAATTATCCTCCAGTATCGATAGAGCCCATATACACGCACAGGCATGCATTTATACATTTATACTATTTTACATAACTTTGAAGTCTTCTCGGTCGTTAGTCTTCTAAATCTATATTTTGAAATAAGGTATTATATTTTCTATTATTTTAAAACACAATAAAAATAGCAGGAAGTTGAAAAACTTCCCATTTCCTATTTTCCATTATTTTGAAACACAATAAAAATAAGGATTCATTATTTTGTAATATTTTTATAATTTATTTTATAAATTTAAATTTAAAAAAATATATTTGAATGAAATTTTTTGTATTCAAAGTCTATTAGTATATTATATATATATAGACACAGATGTGGAGAGAGATTGAAAAAGGAAAATAATGGCCATGCCTTCATCAATGTAAAGACTAAGACAAAGGAAGAAATTCAAAGAAGAAATTAGAGACTAACTGCATATAAAGATCCATATGGTTGAGGTTTCATCGAGTCCAGTTCAGCCAATTTGTTTTGTAATGTTGAACTTGCAGAACTGCTTTCAGAAGCTTTCCTCCTTAAAGTTTCTTTCTTTGCCTCCATAATTTTTCTTTCTGCTTGAGTATGTGTCTAAAACCAAACAAAAAATAACTAATAGAAAACCAAGGCAATCTGGAAATCTCTTCTGGCTCTGTTAAATATCTTGACGTTTTGCAAGAGATAATCCTAGCCATGCATAAATGGCTTGAGAGGATGTATATATCCATACGCGATCAAGTTAAAAAAATGTTTCAAAAAATCAACAAAACACCAACCATAAACCTTAAGCTTGATAAATTAAAAAATAAAAAGATATTGCAGGAGTGCAGCTCTAGGCCTTTGCTGCATTCCTATATATGTATAAGTTTTATCCATAATGAGAGAGAAAGTAACTCGGTCTGTTGAATTGTAACAGATCCAAAATCAATAAATAAATTTGACAAGGTTTTGTTCTACTAACTATAAACATTATGACAAATTAGTCTTAGAAAAAGGTGGAAATATCAGAAAGCACCTGCATGCGAGTCACTATAACCCATATTGGGTTTGTAAACAAAACATTCAAAGACCTGCAGAACCAAACAATTGGAATAAGAAAAACAATTGATTGAGATCTATATACTATAAGCTAGAGGTTAATCCAACTATCACATATGAAACACACAAAGAGATGATTTTCATGAGATATAATATTTAAATGGGCATAGGGTCATCGATAATCACCCTGCTATAGCAGCTACAATGAGCCAACCAAACATGCCAACAGTACCATCTCCATTTCCTTTGAATTTGCGAGCAGCAGCTATTGCGACAGCCTTGTTTTTAAAAACTTGATAAAAGTAGTAGTAAATGCCCTGATAGCAACAAAAAAGATACTTTAATTATAACTAACAAGCCGATTAAAAAGAAATAAATGAAGGCTTCAATATTAGTACACTACTAGTTTATGCATGTCATAAATGATTCAGCAAGAGTTGAAGGGGTAGTCAAAATTATCTCTGGAGAGGCCATTTCCCTTTCTACAATTTCCTATGTTGTGGTAAGAAAACTAGTTACTCCTGCTCCTGCATAAATTTAGAGAAAAAGCAAAATTCACTCTCTATTCAACTATCGACTCTTGATATCCCTAAATCACTTGATTAGACTGTCTAGAAATTATTCACAGATCACCACTACCACAAACCAATCTTGAACAATTGAGAATATCCATTATTCTCTCTCCAGAGTTTCCTATATCGTAGCAAGATTTTCCATCTATTCCTACACATTCTTGCTCTTAAAGCTAATTATCACTAGCTGAAATGCATGTAATTACCTAATAAGACCTTTAACCATAAGGACAGATCACAACAAACAAATGTAAATCCGCTAACAAGACACTTGCCCCACTTCAAGAAGAAGAACAGACACAAAACCCCATCTGAAATACATGAGTCCACTCTAGCAAGAGAATAAAAATAGAAAAAAGAACAGAGAATAAAGAGAAAAAGAATTCTAGAGAACTTCTCCACAGCATATGCTTATTTCACTTACTCTAAAGACCATCTCAACCAAACTAACCAACTTAGCCATTTAAGTCTGTGCACATTTCATAATCATTCATTGTATGGCAAACATCAACAGGCAAAAAAATGAAAGCCTGCCAAATGCCAAATTCAACAACTTGCAGGAAAAATGGGCCGTGAGACCTGACCTGAGAAGCAGCAGTTCCAAGAAGAGAAGGCTTGAGGCCACTGTAGAGACCACCCCATCCCTCGCTTTTTACAACCTGTAGACAGTACTTAGTATTAATCATAATTTAATTCACAAGCAACAACAAGAAAAGAAAACGACTAAAATCCTATTTTGATCTCTCACTATTTACTTTTTCTCAATATGGTCCCTCTTAGATTTCTCTTCTCAATTTCGTCCCTCACAATTTGTTTCGTCATCAATTTCAGTCCCTCTATCTAGTTCTTCACTAAACTGATTACATACCAAGATTAGTTTAAGAGGTAACACTATTAGCTAATAAAATGACATGTTAATTATCCTATGAACACATTTTTTAAAGTTATTAAAGTTAGTTAAGTGGTTTTTCAAAATTTTTAAGATTTAACATAAAATTTATAGATGTTTTTCACAAATTTGTCCTGTTATTATGAAAACAAAATTTATTTATATTTTAATTAGAATATTATATCATTAACAAATCATATTAATTCAGAGCAAAATGATTTGTTAGCCGCTAAATCGAGAGGGATTAAATTGGAAAAATGGTAATATATAAAGGACTAAAATAAAGATTGTAGAGAAAAGAAAACGGAGAAGAAGATTTGTACCTGAAGGATCTGAAGAAGCGTATTAGGGGAATTACTATGAACTCCGTCCTTCTTCTTCTTGACCGTTCTCTCAGTTTGCTGGCGAGTATTTACCTGCCATAGAAATGGAAATGAGTTTTTTAAAAAAAGCCTAAAAGTAGAGAATGAAAGAGAAGAAATAGAATTCCGATACCGTTTGAAGAGGATAAGTTATAATTTGAGCAATAATGCCTCCTCCAGCACCAGCCAAACCATTTGCTACTGCGTTTGACTCTGACATGATGATGGCAAATTTGCTCGCTTATTCTTTCTTTGCCTTCTTCAATTTCGGCTTTTCTCGTCTCTCTCCAATTTTTTTGGTAAGGCTTCACGCATCTAACGGAAAGATGGCTAGGCTAGACTTTTGACTTCAACACTGTTCAATAATTTTAAGTTTTTAACTGAACGTTTGGTCTAAGTCAAAATGTTATTTTAGTCATCAGATTATAGGATGAGTTTCATTTTGGTCCTAACTTTTTTTTTTCATGTTTTGATACTTATAAGCTTTTACATTTGCTTCAATCCAAAATATGATTTAGTTTGATTTCTATTTTTATTTTCAACTTCGACATACATTATTTTTCTTTTATATATGTCATGATAAGTGTGTTGGCAAAAAGACACAGAAAAATATTCTTTCATAGCCACAACTTAGACATAATTTTGTGGGTTTTTTTTGTAAGAATGATTTTTTCTCTCTCTCTGCCAACTTACTTATTATGACACTTATAAATTAAAAATAGTTCATATCAAATGTTTAGCTTAGAGATAACGAAAGAAATCCGATAAAATCACATTTTGAACTAATGATGAAACAATTAGAAAAGATTGAGGACACCAACGAGGGTTGGGTCTAGTAGAAGAGGCTAGTCTCTCACAACATGGTGAATCTAGGTTCAAATCCCCATTGGGAGAGGTGCCCACATTAGTGCTCAAGAGTGCCTCAAATAAGATTGCCTACATTGGAGGATACCTATGGTCTATGGAAAACAAAAAAAAAAAGATTGAGGACTAAAATGAAAAAAAAATTGAGAACAAAACAAAATTACTTATAGTTTGAGAAATAAAATAAAAATTTAACTTTGGTCTACTACAATTTACTAAAAACAAATAATTAAGAGGAAAATTTTACATCAAGGATGGGTTAACACTTAACATCTTATTTTGGTCATTTATATTAAATTTCACTTTGCTTCAATATTTTTTTTTGTTTCCACTCTCACAATGCAATCTCACTTTCTGTGTTGACCATTTCAAATGAATAAAGAAATAATTTATTAAAAATAGTTTGTAATTCTAAAATCTAAACTCATCCTTTTCTAACTTGAAATTAGATAGGACATTAATTGTATTCAAATTCGTTGGATTTGAAAAAAATGAGAATATAAACCTACCAGTCTACCACGATGTAGAGGATTCACTCTAGCTAAGTTTTAACCTCAAAAAGCTGACGTCTTGTTTTCCTCAGTCTCCATTACTCCTCCAGCATTTTCATTTCGCTTCATCATTCCTTCCATTATTCATTTTCTCATCGGAAAGTGTGGTAGTCTCAGTCCCAAAAAAAAGAAGTGTGGTAGTCCTCTCCTCAATTTTTGGTGTGATCCAAGTAAGCATATTTTTCATTGTATTATAAGTATTTTTTTCCTACATTTTTAACAAAAAAGTAAGTATATATATATATTTTCGGTAACATTAGTAAATATATTTAGTTTAGTAGTTAGTATAAATAATTTTAATTTGTATGTATTTGTTAGTGACTTAGTGTTTATATTTAATTTTTATTTAATATATTAATTTGTTTTGTCGAAATTATTATTTTGATCTGAAAATCTTTATCTTAGTATTTGTATTTTTAGTAGTTTGTTGGTTTTTGTAACTTTTTTAGTGGCTATAATTTCTTTTAGTGAATATATATGTTTTTTTAGTTAATTTATTGTGTTGAATATATATTGTAGATCTTTTTTTAGTTAGTAATGCTGGTGAGTATATTTAATTATCATTAGTGTATATATAGTGTAATTTTTTTAGTGGCTATAATTTCTTTTTCTTTTTTTTTTGTGTTTATGCATGCACACAATTGATTTAACCATAGATTGACTACTTGATATAAGATGGTCTTATTAAAGGCTCCATAAATTGATATTTTCATTGAGAGTTTATGCCAAATCCAAGTTTAATAGTGGAAGTCAACTTCATGACGTGTTTCGAATGCTTGGCCAAATTAGATATGATTATATGAACAATGTGAAACTAATGATGAATCTAATAATGGATTTTGCAATTCACACTATCAACACGAGAATCAAATGCGCCCATATTCACATTGATTGGTGGAGAATGGAGTTGGAAATTTTGAAATTCCACATATTTTGGTAAAATTATAAATTATACTAAACAATTCTCTTTTAAATTACCTTGAAATTGATGGCCAAAAAAAAAATACCTTGAAATCTTAATTACTAGTATTGTTTTATCCAAACAACAGATTTAAATTCATTGGAACATTACTTTTTCTCTTATCTCATCACATTGGATTTGGATTTTTTTTCCTGTTTTTTTAAAGAAATTACAGTAAATTTCGGAGAAGAGACACGAGAGCTGTGAACCTCATCAGATGGTCTCCAGTGTTATTCTCTAATCTCTTTTCATTTCTTTTCTTCCTCCAAAATTGGCATAATCAATTCGTCTTTCAAAGAAAGATCTATTTCCATATCACAACTTGTGCAGATTTCTCTTTTTCATAAATAATAGGGGTTGGCAACAACTAAGCCCAATTACAAACTCATTCATTAATCCCTGGACTCTCCGGCGACTCCAATTTTACCTTATCTATTGCATTTTCCTACTATAATATAGAGCTGGAAAGGCCCTAAAATCAGTGCATACACCCAATTTTTTCTTTTTTCGAAAAAAAGAAAAAAGCAAACAAACAAAAATCAATTTATCCTTGTACTATTCCTTCTTCCCCACCAGTTTTTCTTCACTTTGCCAACTGCACCTTCTTCACTGCTAAGCTTATGTAAAATGACCTTGGTTTCACGTAATCTTGCCCCATAATCCTTTTTCCAAGCTTCAAACATTTGTTTCAACCTTCTAAGCTCTTGATCTGGGTTCAATGTTGCTTCAACTTGACCAGATTTTACCTCAACCAAGAACTTAGCATCATCACCAAATACTTGACTCCTTTGCTCAAATTCTTCGGCCAACCGGCTTATGACACTCAAGCCAGCACTCATTGATCTTGCTGCCCCATTGCTTTCTTGGCGTCTCTGATTATGTCCTATTTCCCAGCTGTAATCTATCTCATCACTTGCATTCACAGATGCATCTGAATTTCTTCTTGAATCATCCACAGCTAGGCTCTTCTTTGCAATAGAGAGGCTAGACTGCAATGATCTCATTTGTTTCTGCCACACTTCTTCCATAGACTTCATCTTTAATTCATACTCAGACCAACGGTTCTCATACTGTTGGAGACGTTGGTGGAGGATGTCATTTTCCTCTTCTTTTTCTCTAAGTGCAGCTTCTGCCTTCAGCACCCGGCGCTGTAATTCAGCTAAGAAAGAAGACTTCACCAGCACCTCATCTGGCTGATTTATCTGTTTTGAAGTTCATAATTATGTGTTACCGTAAAAATAAAAACTTACAAAAAAATTCTATGAAATCACTCATTTTTATATAAAATAGTGCCATTAAGGCCGGCCACCTGCACCAGAATATTAAAGTTTCTGGATTTAGGGAAAGACAATACCTTCATGCCTCCAGATTTGAATGAACCTATATCTCCTGAACATCTTCTGACTAACCAACCACGGATAACTGAAAATAAAGCTCAAATAAGGTCATATTTATTTTACATAAAGTCTAATGACAATACGAAGGATTGAAAAACAGACTTCCCACATACTTTTAAGGAAAAAGGAAAAAGAATTTTAATTTATATTTTCTCTCTATATATTCAAAACAATTTAGGAATCTGAAGAGACAAACACTAGGGACGACACCGATGCTAATTCTGTCAACATTGATTTTCACACTAGTTTAATTTCAATAACAAATCTTGGTGCTCAGTTTTTAAGAGTACTATTCGATATTTCATAGATCCAATAGCATGAATTTTAGCATTTAAAGAGACAAGAACTCTTACCCGATTGTATAACAATTGCAGCTTCTTTAGTATTCTTCATTCTGTTTCTCACAAGTGCTGCTTTCATCTCCTTCTGTATAACAACAGCAGCTCTATGTCTCTGAAGTGAAGCTGCATATTTATTTCTGGTGTTTTCTCCCCTAACAACTGCATGAATAGGTACAAAGTGATACAATCAAATTTTTTTTTTTTTTTTTTTTTTTAAATATCAGATAAGAATATGAAATACCAAAAGGAAAAAGTGGTGAGAAAGGACATACATGACTGAAGAGTAGCGATTTCTCTCCGAATTTTCTTGAGGTAACATCGAGCCTGGTGACCCCTAAAGCAACTTTGGACACGAAGAATACCATGGAGAGTACGATTTCTAGTATCTTCAAGCACTCCAATCTGCAGTAATGATTCAAGAAGCACATCAAACACAAATTGAAATTTTAAACAGAAAAGTTACAATATCATCATCACCTAAGATTTGATTCAATTACAATTGATGCCTCTCATGTTCCAAGAATATCATGTGTTCCCCCAATATTTTATATCACTGCAGAAACCAACCTAATATTCTGTTGAAGTAAAGTTTCTGAAGACCACGAGGCTGAATTTTAATATTATTTTCATATTCAATTTCAATATATTAATATTTATAATATTCAGATAGGACACTATTTATTTATATGTTTAGACTGAATGCTCAGAATATAACTGAAACCACAGATGACATCAATATTATCATTCTTTGACAGTATAATTTCCAATCCTAACATCAGTTCCTGTACCGAACTTATGTGATGCTGAATCCCTAACACTGCCTGAAGATAACATGGGTTTTCAATATTAAATGCAATCAATTCCATTTTAAGTTGATCATGCCAGCCAAAGAATTTCAATACCATGAAGACTGCTGCTGTGATAAATTTAATAGCCAATGATAACACACTTGTGACACCATCATAGCAATTTAAATCATTCACTTTAAAAAAAAACAAAATACAACGACACATGTTGCAAAAAAAAAAAAACTCAACTATTAATATCCATTTACCTGTCCTGTTCGGAAAAATAATTTTGTGTAACCAACTTGATACATGTCAGGCAAAATATTAAACTGGTGAAGAATTGCAACTGAAACACTAAGTGGATCCTGAGATGCAACATTTTCAAGGAGAAGAAAACCATATCTGATTCACCAGAACCAAGCCAAGAAGAGAAAGGTTAGGCACATACAAAAGGGGAGAGAGCTGAAAGGACACGAACAACCATAATATTATCATGTTTATACCTTCTGGCAAACTTTTGGTGTGACATTCTAGTGGGAAAGCCTGATCTTGATATTCGAACAACTTCCAGCACCCCACAACATCTCAGCTGCTGTAGTACAAGACCTTGCTCATACAAACCCGGTGACTGTAGGTTATTGGGCTTAATACAGCGAATAAAGTGCGGAGTGGTGCTCTCCAGACGTTGCATCAATTGGAACAGTTGACCCTGGATGGCAATAGAAAAAACATAATTCCAATTAAAGCAAAATCAAAGTTCTCATTTATAGCAGGGTAGAAATTGGAAAGAGGGCAAACAATGATAACATATTCAGGCATGATGAGTTGTTTGATACTTTGACAACCTCAACACCGTACTACATATTCTAACTTTCTAACATACTAAATGGAAGGCTGGTTTTGGTTTCAGACCATATCAAGATAGTCCAAGACTCCATGTTCTGAAAAACTTAATGATTTGGAGAAGTACCTTGAATTTTGTTGCTACACTTAGCTTTTGGGAATCAGCTCCACCAGACTTGTGTAAGGGACCAACAACCGGTTTCTCAGATTGATTCAGCATATGGGATGCAAATACCTGAGGAAGATGACACGTGCATGAAGATAAAAGTTGAATAGAATCCAGATGCAATAGGTCCCTGTTTTTCTCCAGAAATCCTGTTGTATCGTAGGTGACCTGAAGAAAAGAACAAAGGGAACTATCAAACAGTCAGGTAGGATGAGCGATCTGACAGGTACTTAGCAGTCCCTTTGGTTTTAAGAATACAGATCCAGTACTTCAAGAATATTGAAATATGAAAACAATGATTAATTGTGAAGTGATCCCATTTCTAGGTTTCTAGCATAACGTAGTGTGTCACTAATAATATACAGCACAAAACCAAGCATTATCACATTATAGAACAAATTCCAAGTTGAAATGTAATCTCACCATAGTAATAAATCATATTTTCATCTGAAGGCAATTTATAAGCAATTTGGACAGACACAGAACCAACATGGTGCTATGAGTATTAAAAAATTAATACCTCCCCAGCATAATGACACACGGTAAAGGCTTTCCCTCGCTCTTCCCTGAAACTTGAATTAGAATTCAGGTGCTGCTTAAGCTTGTTAGCAAATGTCAGATCTGTGCCATTAGGGAAAGTGGACTCTTCATCTAGCAGAGATAGTAATCCCAGTGGTTTCTGCAAATCCAAAATTATGTTTAAGCAATGAAGCATAGACATTGACAAGGCTATGGACAGTGACCATCAAATTTAAAAAAATACAGAAAATTACATGGCAAGGCCTACATAATTTTTTTTTAAACTTTTTATTAGTGATATATATATGTAGAGAAATAAACAATTAAAAGTATTCTATATTTTAAGCACCATAACCTACTATTGTTTTAAAATCAAATTTATTATATTATTCAAATGAGTTATGATGGGCAGAAATTCCAATGCAAACATTAATAGTATAGTATTCATGACAAGTTTCAGCATTTGAACATTCATATGCAGCTAGACATCATACAAGAAGACAAAAAATCACATTACAAATATAAAAACAGACCCATAAAAAAGTGATCGTACTAGATGGTTATTATGCACTCCTATACATCCAAATTTCAATTAAAAACACATTAAAGAATGTGCAGAAGAGGATAGAAGAGAAGCTGGGTACCTTTTCAAAAAGATTAAGGCAATCTTGGTTGTCATCAAATTCAACTTTAGCCCAGTCAATGCCATCTTGTATATATTCCTGGAATGTAACAGTATATTCAAATTTTTTACTTACAGAAGTAGGCATTACTCATTTTCAAAGAAAGATAAGTCATTTTATATGGAGGCTTTGTTAAACTATATAATGGAGATGTAGATTTGAACAAAAATTCTACATAAATATTACCATCCATTGGGGTTTTGTTCATGTAGTTAGTTTCTTGGTAGTATGACTATGTACACAAAGGAAACATGTGATCCATACCTCCTGTTCTAATTTGAATAAATGACGATTGAAATGTTGCTGCAATCTCTCATTTGCATAATTGATGCAGAACTGCTCAAAACTATTCTTCTGCAGATATTCTATGACTAGTCAGTAACATCTTAAGAGACAATTTATGATATATCTCAAATTTCAAACAAGACAACAATGAAGAGATAGATTTAAAGAAAAGGAAGCTAAAGTGTTGAAAACATACATCAAATGATTCAAAGCCATATATATCTAGAATACTTATGGATCTGCCAGTACGCCTTTTGCCAACAGCAAGTGATTTGTTTATTTGCTGAATTAGCCAGTCAAACAGACAAGCATATATTGACTTTGCCAAAGCATCCCTTGCATCAACAGCCTACAAGATTGAAAAAGATGAGTTGTTGCCCCCCAAAAAAAAAAGAAAACTGAAACTTATCTGGTTATACATTTTGCAGAATAAATGGTGATCCATTCTATTAACACGTAATCTATATTATTCAAAAGCCACTCCAGCCACATGGATCTAGGAATCAAAGCCACACATAACCTCACAGAAAGGAGGTCCACCAGCATGTTAGCACACAGGTCAGACCCAAGGCCCTATAAAAAGACAACCAACCCTAAAGCGTTTTGAATCAAAATATAAAATGCATGAAATATTTCGATCGTGCTAGAACTCCTGAGAAATAATATAAAATGCACCAATCTTCATCACCAGTATCTATTAGTTTAAATGTGTAAAACTCATCATTATCCATTAGTATAAATATTTCTTAGAGGTACGATAAGAGTAATATTGTACAAGAACTCTAGTGGGAAACCAGTTGCTATTATTACTATTTAAAGGGTCTTAGTTTATTCTAATAAAACATGAAACCAGAATACATTGTTCTAGTTTTCTTCAAACACAGTAATAATTTTACCTGTGATAATGTTAACTTTTGGACAATAGTATCATTGCCGACTTTCATTTTGCGAGTTGATAAAGCCAACTTGAGATCTCCAGAGTCACAGCCAATCAATTTGGTGACGTTGAACAAAGCTGAAAATATAGCAGCGACAAAAAAAAAAGCACATTTGTGTAAGGATGATGCAGGCTTTGGGGAATGATTGAATGGAGTGGTAAGGGCTCATAACTAGTAAATAATACTAAAATGGATGTCACTTAGCAAATGCTTAAGTAGAGACCTAGAGATTCTATACGATTCTTACCCTCATCTTCTACAGCTTGAACATGATTTTCATTATCAATCACAGTAAAGTCTATGTTTCCAAGCCATAATACTGCAGCAATCATTGCAAATACGTCCTCCTGGTCTTCTTTACTGATATGGACAACATCCAGAGCTTCCTGGAAATTGTTGGATTATGATAAGTACATATGTGTGTCACACTATTGTTTCAAAAACAATTCATTTCTCAAAGAATAATAAAAGAATCAATCAAATGATCTAATAAGGAGATAAGTGCACCATGACTATTGAAAATTCTTCTGCATCATTAACGCCAGCAATTGAATAACAATTGCTCTGCTTCAAATACTTATAGTCTTGCACATTTCGTAGATTCAGCTTCTCTGTTTATAAAATCAAACAAACAATCAAAAAGAGTGCAAAAATGCAAGAAATTGAAGAAAATATTCTAAGTTCAAAAGAATGAAACAGGAAATCATATACATGAGGTTTTGTCTTGACTATTTTCATTAGTTTCAATAACATTTCTATTTCTCTTGTAAGTCCGATGTCCTTGAAGGGAAATGTTCTGATATTGCTCTGATACCATGTGAGAAAGAGAGGCTCAAAGAAGTGATATTCTTTATATTGAAACAATGTGTCTAAAAAGTGAGAAGAAAAATTCTCTGATAAAACATATTACAAAACCCATTAACCTATGAGCCCCTTGATTCTAGTTGCATACCCTAACTCCTAACAATTAGCAATTAATAAATCTAGATAATTACAGGCTAATGAAAACATAACTGCATAGCATTTATCTCATAGAAAACAGTAAATCAGCCAATGAAGTTGTACTGTGATAATAAGTCAGTCATTAGCACAGCACCAGCTTCTGACACAGCATAACAAAACTGAGCTTGTCGAAGTTGATCGGCATTTTATCAAGAAGTTAGAAGATGGAGTGATTAGCATATCATTTATTCCAACAGGATAACCAGCAACTGTTCTAACTTCTAACAAAAGCATTACTATGATAGAGCTTTGAATTTATTTCTTGTGCAAGATCAAAATATATGCAGCAACTTGAGGGGTAGTGTTGCTGGTGATGTTGCCATTGTATACAATGAGATTTATTTACTACTTTTTTTTATTTTATTGTTTTACCACGCTTAATATCAATTTTTCACAAGAGACCAAGAACATTATAAACCTGATGATGATAGGACTTAGATTATTATCAGAATTAAGTCATTGATCTCTTCCCTAAATTACAGGATGACCGTATACATGCACCTATTTATTTTGCATAGTTTACTTGATTAATCAATTAGACTTGCGGCTAAAATACCAATCACATTGCCCCACAACAAATACAACAAAAGTGAAATTGAAGCTTAAAAGAAAGTAGTTACCCCTCAGAGAAGGTGGTGCCCCAGCACATAGCTGATAAAATATATGATATGACCTTTCCCCTTCATTGCATTGGACCACTCTAGACTGTTCACATACCAAATCAAAATAGTTCCTAGTAACGTAACACAAACACAAATTATAACATGAAAATAACTCAAGAATAAAAGCTTACCTTTTCCAGTAAAACTGTTTACATTATGCAGGTAACAGCGAGTGGACACAAACATTTAACAATATAGTTAGTTGAGAAATTCAAGTGGAACTGTGGAAGCAAAATCACATGTTTCAATCACAAAATTTAGGTAGTAAACTTACATGTTTGAATATTGGCACCTGATATTTTTCCAGTTTCACTGAAATGTATCTCAATGAGCTTTCCCTGGGATATGATTATACAAATTATGAGAACATCAGTTTAAAAATGGCATTAAGATCAAACCTTTAAGAATAGATCAACTGGAAGATTAAATATGATGGATGTGGATCTTACAAAACGACTTGAGTTGTCATTTCTCAATGTTTTTGCATTACCAAAGGCTTCTAGTATTGGATTAGTCTTTAATATCTCATACTCTATTCCACTTCCACCACCAAGGGCAGCTAAGTATTGCATTGCTATCTTTGCTGTCTCAGTCTTCCCTGCTCCACTTTCGCCACTGAATACGTAGACAAGAAATGCCCAAACCAAAGTCAGCAATATTCAGTTCATCATGAATACTGTGTACATACATGAACACTACCAAAACTTTGTCAAATATTTACTGACCTTATAATAATTGATTGATTTACTTCATCTGGAAAACAAAGCAAGAACCGTAGTCAGAATCATGCTTTCAACAAATGGCATAGGTCCTAATCACTACAACAACTCATTTTCTATATGTAAGTGCTGGAAAAGAAAAAGTAACCTCGTATCATTTCCCGGATAGCTGTGTCTGCAATGGCATATACATGAGGGCTTTCAATTGCTTTATGCTTGTATGCTTCAATATAATTATTTCCATACAAGGGAACTTTCTTAAAGGGATTTATGGCAACTAAAACTGGCCCTGCTTTTGTCTGAATTGCACACAATTATACACTTGATGTAAAAATAAGTTATATTTAGGAGATAAAATAGAGAGAAAAACTTAACGAGTTACGAAGACTTACATAAATCATATTTTGATTGTATCTATGTAGCAGATTGTATAAAACTGATGGTTCATTTAAATAACTAAGTTGCATAAGGTCATCTACCCCATCAAGAATATCAGGATTTGCTGGAACCAAACTTTCACTTTTCACCTTTAAAACCTAAAAATAAAGTGGAGAAGAGTTTAGTTCATCACATATTTATTAGATAAAAAATCTTCAGACTTTTCAAACTGTTTTACCTTCCCATCGGGTAGTTGAATAACAGATTCAGTTCCCGTAGTTGATATTATTTTCCCCAGTTCCCAATTTTTATTGGGATGTTGAAACCAAGATTGAAGATTCTGAAACAGTGAAAAAAAAACAGGGAAATATTTAAGATACTTTGAATTATCCTGAAGACAACTCAAACAAACTCATAAAATGGGAAAAAAAAATGCTTAGAAATGACCTTTTCTGCTATTGAAGTTTTTTACATGACTTTTTATGTCTTATGGATCTCTATCCAAAGCTAATGTTATTGGTGTGATAAAATTATCCACAGCCTATTTAAATAACTTTTTCAGCCAAGTGCCTGATAACATCTGAAATTTCAAACTTCAAGCTTTGAATTATCTATAAAAACAATTTTGTCTTATACCTAAGATAAAACTTCAAGCTTCAACTGATTCCTGTCCCAATCAACAAAGTCTAAAACTGCAGAAAAAAATTTCTAACCTATATGAATGCAAACCTTTCTTATCTTTGTTCCTGCATCTTATATAATATCTTGAATAAAATAACCAACATAACCCCCCCC
>QANZ01024050.1:64396-76662 GCA_003254925.1 Chamaecrista fasciculata | reverse complement strand
CCCCCCCCCCCCCCCCCCCCCCCAAATATTAATCTTCAGAAGTTACTTTTGTTATCAATGCATAATCTAAGATGTTTTGTACACTATATTACATGAGAGCATAATTGTGTTCCAACTCCACTAACATTTTCATCCTCAAAAGATTGTATCGCTATCATTTTAGAATGTCCAAAATGTAGCATTAGCAATAAAATCATACTCTCCACCTATTAAAGTAATAGAAGAGTCTGTTTTCAACACTTTGGTACTTGTGAGTATTCTCATCCAAAAATGATTTTGTCAATATCATTTTAGAATGTCATAAGGATGAAATTGCAACAAAATCATGCTCTAAGCCTATTAAAGTGATACAAAAAAATCTGTGAACTATTGAATTGATAACGACAACATCTTTCAAAGACCAATATAAGATTTTTGTCAATAAACAAATTCAACCAATTCTAAGCATCTCCCTATCCACAATATCGCATGAAATTCAGTAGATAAAGTGTTCTTGAAATGATAGTCTGGGCACTCCAGAGTCCTAACTACGGAAGCACAAATCCCAGCAGTTATAAAAAGTCTTTACCATAGGACCGCAGACCATAGCTAAATTTGCATGATTACTCTAGGCTTATAGACATTGTTGTGAGAGAGCTTTTTAGAATTAAAAATTAGCAGCAATACGAATAACCCACAACTTTTAAAGTGCAAACCTGTCTTGACCAAGTAATATTGCAGGTAGCCACATAGAGAACAACATGAAGAACAAATAGAGAACTACATGAAGAAGCTGACTTTTAAAACGGAGAATGACATCCAATATCTTGATTTAGCAGGCACAAAGTGTGCGTGTACTAATCATTTAATCAGAAATTAGTATGAATGAGACTTTCGACAGAAAATAGTAAGAATCTATCAACTACTCGGACATTCTTCTAGAATAACAAGTTATTTATCTCACTAAGCAATTATATCATAAGCATAATTTACCATTACTAAAATCCAGAGACTGAAGTTACCAAAAAAAAATCCAGAGACTGAAATTGGAATTAGGGGCCAAAAGTACCTTTTTTGAAGCATAAGGTGTTGTATCACTCCACTTGCGTTCTCTAGCTGAGACCAATGGTAGGGGCAGAGGAACAGACTCTGCTTCTTGATCAACAGTTGAGGGCCTACTTTCTAGTGATATAGTTTTCTCACCATATGGTGAGTCCTCATTGATGAAATCCATGTCACCAGTGAAGTCCTGAAGTCCCTCAGAAACCTTCCTTCCTATAGCACCATTTACAGTACCATTTGATTCTATCATATAAGTGCTTCCCACTAACAGTGGTCACCAGAAGCAAAAGTAATGGAATACAGATAAATTTTTCAATAGTCCATTTCTTAATGAAAGAACCCTTTCAAACTTCAACAGCGTCCTATTCGATGATTTAATGATTTAATCAGATAAGGGTAAATCCATAATGGAGGGGACCATAGCTCAGGATAGTGAAGATACAGACTCTACTCCTCAGTGCTCCTGACCTAAAAGTCTTCTTCCACACGTTCTACCGCCTTTTTAAGCTCTGAAATTCAAAATCAACAATCTGACAGAGTGTTCCCCACTGAGCCTAATTTTAGGAATACAACGTTGAAAATTAAACGGAAACTAAAACTTTCCGATGTGACGCTAAAACTCCTTAGAGAGTAGAAATTAGAAAAGGTCTTCAGCTTAGAACATTTTTTCTCCATTATTATTTTTGAAAATGTTGTAGGTAATTGCACGAACAGATCTTCCGTTCTAGCGGAATATATGTTCCTGATATAGCAAGAAATAGAAAATAGGCAATTTCGAATATCTTTTGCCCTCCATGAAACCATAAAAATATCACTTCGATTCAGTTGAAATGCCTCACTCGGCAACCGAAAAATAAAATGAAGCTTTAAACACCATTTCTCTTCAGTTCTCCTCTATTTTTTCATCAGCAATCATAACAAACTCAGGCAAAGACAAACCACGCGAAAAGCAAAAGCAACAGAGAAAGAAACAAAAGGAAAAGCACGTAATGTCTCTGATTACACTTAAGCCGATCTACTAACCTCAGAAAAGGCCGGGAAACAGCTCAGATTTCCACCGGAAAGTAAAGTAAGCGCTGATCAATATCTAAAAAAACAGACAATCAAAGCAGCAAGCAAGAGCAACTCCAAAACCAAAGCCAAGAATAGTAGTATTAAATGAGAGCAAAGATTTCACGGAACAAGATCTTGCAGGATGGACGCTAAGATAAGCAAGCTTTCTTTCAGCAAATCAAATAGTGTTGAGAAAGAGTCTACAAGAATGTTTGGATTCTGAGAAAGTTGAGGATAGAAAATGAAAGAAAATAACAAGCCAACCATCCAAGGCGTGTGTACTTTTTTTGCTTTGCTTCAAAAATTCAGAATAATACATAGATATACTAATTAATATCTGTATATCTGTATTTAAAAAAAAATTAAATATAATTTGTTATATTTAAAAAATAAACTTTCTTTACATTTGAATTTATATTTATTATTTTATTATTTTATATTATTTAAAGCCATTCAATGTCTATATAAATAGATATAAATGTAAATAATAATTTAGACGTTTAATTAATTTTTTTTGTCAAGAAAAAGAATTTGAATTTTATTTAGTGACTCTTGTTGGTTGAAGTTGCTGACTTTTGTTTACCACGCGAATTTTCAAATTGAAATTTCAATTTGCACGGTACACACATGTAGACTACACGGCGTACAAAGACCACTTCCTTTAAAACGTGAATTGACGGAATTGCCCATTGCTGGTGGTGGCCGGTTTCTGCCGTTTTGCTTTCTTTGTGTCGTTTCTTTGTTTCGTCTTCGGCTCTTGTTTTGTTTTTAGCCAATCGTCTTTGGCTCTTGTTGAGCCCGTTTTCTTACCAAATAAATAAAAAATTAAATGGTAAATTTCTTTGTTTTATTTCTTTATTTTATTTCCAATGCTTAGAAAAAATAATTAATATTGTTGTATGTGTAATTATATAAACAAATGAAATAAATGAATAGGCGGAGAAACAATTAAACTCGTTAATCTTTGACATCTGTTATGGTTAACTGTTAGATTAAGTTTTGCCATATAATTTAAAATATTATATTTAAATTATTTTTAATAAAAATTTCCTTTGATATTCTCTTATTTTTAAACTCCTAGGGTTTTAATAATGCAAAAATTAATAAACTTTTTTTTTAAGTCCAATTGGATTTAAACAATGTTGTAAAAAGTACTAATTGGGCTCAAATTGTTTTAAGCCTTTCGAGAGCACAAAACTCAATTCTCTCTCCCTCTTGTTTCTTTACCATTTACTCATTCAGTGATAATCAAAACAATGATTTGCTAATCCAGATCTTAAAAACAAAATTCTAAATATGAAAAACAAATAATATTTTATTTGTTATAGTTATGAGTATCTCTTTTAACAATTTAAACGAAGACTAATCTCATTTAACACAATTGTATTTTCAAATACCGAAAAAAAAAAAATAATAATATTTTTTTTTTGGTAGAAATAACAAATAATATTTAACCTATGTTGTTGTGCATAATGGAACACCCGAAATTTCTACATATATATACAACCTAGACAAGTAGCTAAAATTAACATACATCAAGCAAAACTGCTAAACATTTTTTTACTTACATCACAATTGGAAGCTTCAAATTATAGCAGAGCTTTTGAAGTATTTTGGGAATGAAATCAAAAGCTGCTATTTGTTCTTCTTCTTCATGTTACCTGAAAGCTCTCTTGTAACCATCTTGCATGCACTTGCATCCCAGCTTCAGTCAAAGCATTACAAGCAGAAAAATATAGCCTCTCATCTAATCTTGTTCCTTCCATTTTCATATCCCTCAAAAGTTTTACCAATTCATCAACCTGACCAACCCTTGAAAACACCATAACCATTATACCTGCCATAGCCCTATCAATCACTCCCCCATTCATCCTATGCTCTTTGAAAAAGTTTATACATTTTTCAAACTCGCCTGCAAAGTTGTTAAAATCGAGAGTTCAAAGCAAATTCATGAAGACAGGGTGAACTCAACACATAAAAACAACTCATAAACTCGGAAGAGCTTACCTATGTTAATAAATAGTTGACCAAATTACATATGAGTAAACGTATAATTTGGTCCCTGAAAGATATACGAATCGACAACTCAATCCTTCAAAGTTTAGTTTACACTGTTTATTCTTTGAAAGTCATAGAGGCAAACAATTTAGTCCTTTAAGCCTGTTTTGCTAAAGACTAACTTGTAAGGACAAAAGGACTCAAATCAATTGTATTGGTTTTATAACTTTCAGGGTTTAAAGAATATAAACTAGACTTCAAGGATTGAGTTATTAACTAGTATATCTATTTCAAATGACATAATTTTAAAAGTTAACTCGAGCTTTTAACAATCTTGCTCACCTGCTTTACTATAAGCAGTAATGACACTCGTGTAAGTGACCTTATCCGGCGCGATCTTCCTTCGCTTCATTTCGCTCCATAGCTTCTCAACCTGCCTCAAATTCTTAGCCCTACCATGCATATCTATCAAAGAATTATAAACCCACACATTTGGTTGACACCCTCTTTCTTTCATCTTAGCCACAATTCTCATTGCATCTCTTAATTTCCCTATCCTACCATACATTACAACCATGCTTGCATATGCAACAACACATTTGTGAATCCCCTTTTGCTCCATCTCTGAAAATACTTTCTCTGCTTTGCTATATTGGCCTAAGCGACAATAAGCATTTATGATTGAAGCATAAGTGACTTGTCCTGCTTCATGGCCCTCGGAAACTAGTTGCTCATAAACACTAGTTGCAGCTTGAAAGCCTCTCCTCTTGCTGAAGCCATTGATAATAGCACATAATATACCATCTGAAACGTTGACACCTGATAATGTATAGTACAAACAACAGTACTCACATCAATCACTAGTATGTTAAAATAACAGGGATAGTCTTTTTGATTTGGTCTTTCAAATAAACAAAATGATTGGACCGATTAAATTGGAAAGGAAGTCAATTATCTTCTAAATAATTGCCTCAATTTAGTTCATGTAAGATAATATTGTAAGATTCTGGCCAAAAAAAAAAGATAATATTGTAAGATTTAGTCTCGAAAAATTGTAATTACGTACATCAATCTTGTCATTTAGTTAAAAATACTAACTAAAATTTAACAACTAATATTGCACTTAACGATTGATATTAACAAAAGTACCAAATTGAATGTCATTGCATCTTTTAAACATTAAATCATCAGGGACTACACGGATACATCAGTGACTGCATGTAGACATAACCATTATTCAGAGACCACACCATTTTTTTTTTTGGCCTGAAAGAGACCACACCATTAACAAGTTCTAAAAGCTAAAGGCAAGTAATTTACTTGTAATTAATTAAAAGAGTAAACAAACACTTTGGTCCTTAAAAGATCACCAAGCTGACAACTTAGTCCCTAAAAGATTGAATTACACTATTTGGTGCCTAAAAAATCAAAATAGTATACTTATTAGTCGTTTTTATAGACTAAATAGTATACTATTTCAATTTTTCAAGGACTAAATCGTCAATTTTGACGATCGTTCAATGACTTAGTTGTTAATTAGTTTACTCTAAGTAAAATATTAGCAATATATATTTGAATCACCTGCATTCTTCATGTCTTTGACAACTTCAAGAGTCTTCTCCAACAATCCCTCTTCAACATACATCAACACAAGTTTGAAGTACACCTCAGGATCCTTCATCACTCTCTTCCTTTTGGCTTCTTTAAGAATTTCCTCAGCCATTTCTACCTCACGCAAGCTCGCAAAAGAGCATATCAATGTCGAATACATGGAATATTTATAAACCCCTTTCTTATTCATCTCCCTCAAATACTTCAATGCCTCAAATGCTCTTCCTGATTGCCCCAATGCCTCACACACAATCCCATAAATCTTACCCAAAAACCTTGTGCTTGATGAATTATTAGAAAATGACTCTGTCGAATTCTCAAGCTCGTGAAATAACTGAACCACTTTATCACAATCCCCAAGTCTCATGTAAGCCTCCATAGCGTGTAAATAACATCTATTATAATAATAATAATGAGGAACTAATTTGGTGGGTTTAAATTTAATTTTAATTATTCTTCGTTCAAAGACTGAGATTGTGCTCCTATACATATGAAGCCTGTTGTAACCTCTCAAGGCACAATCTAAAGCCAGAGCAGCCACGTCATCATTAAAATCTTCGAAAACATCAAGCAAGGCCTCAGCGATCTTGAACTTTCTAGAACTTATGCAGACACTAATCAATTGAGAACACGAGGGCTTATCTGGGAGAACACGAAAAGATTTGAAATCTTGGGAAACAGACAAAACAGAATCCCATTTCTTAAATCTCAACAAATACCTCAACACGTATCGTAGAGTGGATTCCTCTGGTCGAAACTCTGGCCTTTCCTTCAATCTCTGGTAGTATTCAAACGCGAGCGATTCTGTTTGAGGGTCTTTGAATAAAGCACAAACGAATTCGTTGAGATTTTGATGATCGGCGAGGGCAGATTCGGGATTTGAGTATTGTTGTTTGGGGTCTGAGAATTTGAGATTGTTAGTGTTAGTAGTAGTAGTAGTAGTAGTATTATCCAATGGGATTAATGTGGAAGATGATGATTCTAAGATTGGAGAAGGAGAGGAAGAGAAGCTGACGTGGATGATGAAACGAGGGTTAGAGAGAGAAAGAGAGGAGAGAGAAGGGGGAATGAAGGTATGAATATGGGTTTTTCTGGAGATGCAAGTGTTGGGAGTAGTGGAAATGGCCATTGTTGTTGTTGTTTGTTGGTAAGAGAGAGAAAGAGAGATAAGGTGTGTGTTTGAAATAAAAGGAAGGGAGAGAAATTATGAAAGTAAAGGGTTAATTGCATATATATATATAGCTTATCCCTATTAGATTTCCGTCACGCGTGTGAAGAGATTCAGCCACTCAAAAGTTGACGTGTGGGATAATTACAAACATAAAATCATCCGATTGCATTATGAGTCACTTGTTTCAGTTTGTGGACTTTGGTTTGGACTTTTTGGAGCTCGTTGATTTCACCATATTTAGGGCCTTTTAACTCTTCAATCTCAATCTAAACTCAACTTAACTCAACTTGAATGATGAGATGAAATAATATTGTAAAGAGATGAGATGAAATGATGTATTGGTGTTTTGATGATTTAAGAAAAAATGATGTTAAATAGGGTGTGAAATTATATAGAAGGGTATGTAATGATTGTGGAGGATTGAAATAGGTTTATGAATTTTTTAAGGGTAAATTACACAAAGGGCCCTATAATTTGACCTATTTTTAGATAAGGCCCCTGTGGTTTAAAAAGTGACAAACGAGGTCCTTGTGGTTTGCTCCGTTAAAAAAAAAGGGTCTTGCGGTATAATTCAATCCAAAATTTAACGAAAATTTTAGCTAAAATACTATTTTAAGACTCTAACTATTAATTTTTATGCGTTTGACTTCCTATTTGTATGAGAGGACTTTGACGTAAAAAATGAAAAGTTTCGTGATAATAAATGAAATTTCACCTAGAGTTTCTCTCCCCCTCTCTCTCCCTCTGAACTCTTTCTCTCTCTGGTTCTCAAACCCAAACGACATTGGGAGTGGATCCTCTCCCTTTAATTCCCTCTCCCTTTCTCTCCCTTTGATTAATCTCAACCATTAAACACATCCAATGGATTAAATTAAGGCCACGTCTCTACTGAACTTAAATGCACCATTTCCTTTTTAATTTTAGAGACAAAAAGCTGCACCTCATGACAAGTTCCAAAAATATTTGCATAATAGCATAACAGCTGATGGGTACAAAATATAGGAACGTTTTAGGTTAAAATATCATTTTGTTCCTCAAATTATAGATAAATTTCATTTTGATTCTAAAACTTTTTTAATTCATTTTGATCTTTAAACTTTTATATTTGTTTCGTTTTAGTTCTCAAAACATGATTTTGTCAGGTCTCTATCGTTATTTATAACCTAAATATTTGAAATGGATCATTTATCTTTTATATGTATCCTCATAAGTTCATTGTCAAAAAGAAAAAAAAAATTATTATTTTTAATCACAAATTCGAGATAAAAATTAACTACATATTTATTTTGAATTTCTGTATAAGAATGAAAATTTTCACTCTCTTTGTCAACTCACGTATTATGACACATATGAGAGAGAAATGATTCAATTTAACTACTCATGTTAGAAATAACGGCATAAAGTCAAAAATATATGAAATCACATTTTTGGTGATCAAAACAAAACAAATGTAAAAGTTTGAGGACCAAAATAGAATTTTAGGACCAAATGAGTATTTGATTGAATATTTTAGGCAAAAAGAACCATTTTCCCCCCAAACTTTGAATCAACTCTCAATCAATGTTTTTTTGTTATCAATTTCGCCCTTAATATTTTACACTTTGGTAATTTTTATCTTTTGATTAATTTCTTCCAATAATTTAATGACGTATATACTTTTCGTGTTTTCAATGAGTTAGAATTTGAATTTATTAATTTTACATAATTTGTCATTATATTTGATTAAAGTAAAAGCAAATAATAAAATCGATCAAAATTTTTAAAAAAAAAAATTAGGGATGAAATTGACAAAAAAAAAAAAGACAAAATTTAAAGTTGATGGAAAATTTAAAAAAAAAATACTTTTGCCACATCTTTTATTTGTTTTCTTTTTAATTGGCCAACACATTTGTTGTTCGATAGAGTTGAAAATATTCAGAAGTCTAGATTGCATTTAATTTGGGGGAGACTTGGACTTGTGTTATCCATTGGAGATTCGAAATCATCCTTCGAACTCAGACGATTCAACGTCAGATTCGAATTGTTTATACTCACTCTCCGGAGCCTCCCCGTTCGTCAACGACGAAGTCGATACCGCTTCCGTCGCGGCGGCGGTCAAGCTGGAGCTCTCGTTGCTCGAATGCGAAATCAAGTTTTGGTGGTGATTCTGCTGTGACGGCGCCGGAGGAGGTTCGGAGGGAGAGGGTTTGGGCTTCGAGCGCTTGGATTTGCGAGAACCGCTGCCAACGGGGACGTTGCGGAGGACGCCGCCTTAGGTCCATTATCGGCGGCAGCTCTTGCAGAAATGGCGCGACTGAGAGAGGTTGTAGTTGTAGTTGTAGTAGCAGAATTTGGTGTTGAGGGAGTCGCATTGGGGAGATTTGGGTTTGGGAACGAGAGAGAGAAAGAGATCAAAGAGAGATGGGAAGAGAAACTTAAGGTGAAAATGTCATTTATTATCACAAAATTTTTCTTTTTTTTTTCGTCAAAGTCCTCTCATACAAACAGGGAGTCAAACGCATAAAAATTAATTGTTAGGGTCTTAAAATAGTATTTTAGCTAAAGTTTCCATCAAATTTTGGATGGAATTTCAGGGCCCTTTTTGTTAACGGAGCAAATCACAATGACCTTGTTTGTCACTTTTTAAACCACATGGACCCTATCTGAAATTGGGCCAAACCACAGGGCTCTCTTGTGTAATTTACCATTTTTTTTAATTTGTATAGGGGTATAAATGATAAGAAATAATGAAATGAGATGGAGATAATGAGATGAGATGATAAGTGTTTGAATGTGGTTAGACTAGAATGATATTGAGATGAGATATCTTAGAAAGCGCGAGGATGAGATATTTTTTGTTGAAGGTTTTTGGTTCATCTCATTGGATGAGATGATGGGCCAAAATAAGTAAATAACAATAATATTATTTTAAGAATACAATTTGGTTCATAAATTTGAATCGGTCCAATTAATCGATCCCTAACATGTGTAAATAATGACTTGGGGCCCACAGAAAATTCCAGCCAGCAATAATCAAGTCTATTTATGAAATTCAGCGACCAAAAAATAATAAACAATAGTTTAGAGACTAAAAAAAATTTTTAAAAAAAAAAAACAACGTGAGGCAACAGCGGTATTGCTGCCTCGCGTTGGAAAACTTCTCAACGTGAGGCAACAATGCCACTTCTGCCTCACGTTGTGTAAGTTATTTTCTAGCTTAAAGCATGTCATGTTGATTAAAAAAAAAAAAGGAAGATCACATGCCTACCTTATTACCCAAAAATTTCGTGCCGAAAGTAAATTTTAATTCAGAAATTGGAGTGTGACAAGGATCAAACTCTTAGCCACGTGGTAGTAAGGAAAAGCGAAAAAAAATAGCATGGTGGATGAGTTTATGAGAATTTTATCGACAGATAACGTGTATTGTGATGATTATCTAGTTAACATTCAATTTGTTGTAAGGTAAACTCATGATTCGGTCCCTATAATAATGTAGGATTTTCAATT
Organism: Chamaecrista fasciculata; assembly: GCA_003254925.1. Classification (NCBI taxonomy): domain Eukaryota; kingdom Viridiplantae; phylum Streptophyta; class Magnoliopsida; order Fabales; family Fabaceae; genus Chamaecrista; species Chamaecrista fasciculata. Next base: position 66,302 of record QANZ01024050.1, on the reverse strand, counting down.
TTAGTATTTTAGTATAAGATGAGGATTTTCTGTTTTGTTGCATATGAATGTTTTTCTTTTTGGTAAAAATGTTAATTTCATCTTCAAACTTTTACACAAACTGTTGATTTGGTCCCCTAATATTTTATAATTTGGTCAATTTTATACTTTAACTACTTTCAATTAATTAATGACGAAGTACATCATGTTTTCAATTTGAATTAGGATTTGAGTTTCATTTTCTATCAATTTTACATTACATATTATTAGTCGCGTAGATTCTATCATTACTATTTGGCTATATGCTCTTGGTTAGCTTTTCACTTATTTCAATAACACTTAGCATTCAAAACAAGCATCCTCTCAATCAAAGCTAGTTTTCTAGATTTTACATTTTTTTTCAATCTAATTGGCCATTTAACTTAGAGGAAACCATATTAAACTACAATGACAATTTTTGGCTTCCTTTCCTCCTTTGCGTAGAGGTGTTTTGTGTAAAGTTGTTTTAGAATTAGCAAATTGGTTATTCTAATGGGAAAATTTGATTTGAGATTGCGGATTTGTTTAAAAATTCTAATACTAGTGCTATATAGGTATAATATGTTTGAGATTGCTCACCCTTCTTTCATGTTTGATGTATATTGATACAGATGCACATCATGGTGATGAAGTAAAAGAAGCTTTCTACTTCAATGACATTAAGGATGTTTCTTATATCTTCTTGAGTTGGTTAGAGTTATGAACTTTTATATTAAAATAAAGATAGAGACAGAAAGGGAAGGAGGCATAAACATAAGGAATGATAAGCATGGTCAGATAGGCAAGTTTGGGAAGGAAGTATTTGATGTTTTAGATGGTGTTGTTGTGCGAGTGAAGCATTATTTGGAAGGTTGGATTGCCATGTTTGGAAGAAAGGTGGAGCCACGAAATTTGGTGGACGGAGCATCAAGATAGATGCGGCCAACGTTGTGCGCTTGAGATGAGAAAATTGAGAAATTTTAAGTTAAAGTCGAATTTTAAATTATGATAACTCAATGATCTGTAATGATTTTGCAATATGAGTAATCTTTTTGATACTATTTTTCGAGATCTACACGATGCAAGTGACAAAATTGAGTTTTGGGGTAGTACAGAGACCAAAGGTAGGATATTTTAGGTCAAAACTTTAAAAGGACATATCGGGAGCTACATAATTCGGAATTAGGCATATTTCGAATGAATTTTGGGTAACTTTTCGAGACGAGTACCTCTCAAACGCCGTAGGGGTTTGGCCGCCTCTGTTTCGTAAAAAAAAAGTCGTTTGCTTGCTTAAATTGGCTATTTTTTCTTTTTTTCTTATTCCCTTAGTTTTTTTTCCTACTTAAAATGGGTAAAATTACAAAATAGTCCTAAATAAAGAATAATAGTGCAATTTACTCAAAGGGTTTAGGGTTTAGGGTTTGAAGATAGAAAGCATAATTGCATTACACAATAACTTACATAAAATTGTAAAATTTATAGTCCCTACCCAAATTCAAACTAGTTCATAAAAATTAGACAGTGAAATATATATTTATTTTGTTATACGGTAAATAACGCGTGCAACGACATTTTTTTACAAAAATGAGTCGGTGAAATCATTAGGCAGTTTAAACGTCCTATTTTATAGAATGCATTTTGTATAATTCTTTCAATCAGTAATATTCATTTTTAAATTTTAAATTTGTCACGAATTTTAATTATCAATCTTATCTTAATTATAACTCGTAAATTCGTCGCTTTATCTTATCCTGATATAATATTCCGAAGCGGATCTCTAATCATGAAAATACACCATTAAAAATTCATAACTCTCATTTTGGACCAAATATACATCCTATCCTCTTATTTTAGACATGTCTATTTGGTTCTCCAAGTATAATTAAAATTTAAATGAGTGAAGAGCCAA
>QANZ01024050.1:45448-64352 GCA_003254925.1 Chamaecrista fasciculata | reverse complement strand
AAAAAAAAAAAAAAACATGAAAAATTAAAAAAATCAACGTGAGGTAGCATCGGCGTTGCTGCCTCACGTTGTAATATTATTACACGCGAGGCAGCAGCGCGGATGCTACCTCGCGTTCAATATTTTTTTTTTAAAAATTTTTTGCAAAAAATTTGTTTGATTGCATTAAGGTCCATGAATATTATTTGTCTAGCATAAAGCATGTCATTTTGAAAAAAAATATCACATGCCCGCCTTATTACCTCAAAGATAAAATTATAAGTGTCGTAGGATTTTCAATTTAGTCCCTCAAAGATAAAATTATAAGTGTCGTAGGGTGTAGCCGACAAGACATCAGCATTCGAGGGCGGTGCTATGATACGGGCTTGGGGGGTAGTGTGAGAGGGCAAAGTCCCGCACATTGTGTATATCTGCGAAAGCTACAAGATGGAACCTACATCTACCTACTCTTGTAGGTTGATGATATGCTGATAACATCAAAGAGCCAATCAGAGATAGAAAGGTTGAAGGCTTAGTTGAACCAAGAGTTTGAGATGAAGGATTTGGGAGAAGCCAAGAAGATTCTCGGCATGGAGATAAGCAGGGATAGACAGAGAGGCAAGCTTTGTTTGACACAGAAGCAGTATTTGAGAAAAGTGCTACAATGCTTTGGAATATGTAAAGATTCCAAACCTGTAAGCACCCCACTTGCTCCTCATTTGAAACTAAGCAACCAGTTATCTCCGAAGAATGATGCAGAGCGTGAGTATATGGCCAAAGTTCCATATGCTAATGCAGTTGGTAGCTTGATGTATGCAATGGTGTGAGACCTGATACCTCTCAAGCAGTTGGAGTGGTAAGTAGGTACATGCATGACCCTGGCAAAGGTCATTGGCAAGCTGTTAAATGGATTCTACGGTATATTCATAATACTATAGATGTTGGTTTAGTATTTGAGCAGAAAGATTTGCTTGGTCGAAGTCTAGTCGGATACAGTGACTCAGACTATGCGGGAGATTTGGATAAGCGACGATCTACAACTGGCTACTTGTTCACGTTAGTGAAGGCGCCAGTTAGTTGGAAGTCTACCTTACAGTCAACGGTAGCTTTGTCGACAACAGAGGCAGAGTATATGGCAGTTACAGAAGCTGTCAAGGAGGCTATTTGGCTTCAAGGATTGCTTGGAGATTTGGGAGTTGGTCATAGGCACATTATAGTGTACTGTGACAGTCAGAGTGCTATTCACTTAGCTAAAAATCAAGTCCTTCATGCAAGAACGAAGCACATTGATGTTCGCTATCATTTCGTACGAGAAATTCTTGAGGAAGGTGAGATACTTCTCATGAAGATATGCACTACGGAGAATCCCGCAGATATGATGACTAAGGTGGTGACAGCAGCCAAGTTTAAACACTGTTTAGACTTGGCAATATCCTACACATTTGATTTGGCGCCAAGAGGCGCAATTGGAGGCAGCATTGCATTTGTTGAGAAGATGAAATTTGGAAGGCCTTCCAAATAATCCTAGGTGGAGATTTGTAGACATTAAGGCTTATTTAGAAGTCCCTCACGAGTGGGTAACTAACGAGAAGATTCCAGAAGGCACAAGATAACCCTTGCGACGTTGTGTGGGCAGCCGGCCAAAATAGGAGAGTCCCACGGCGCACGCAAGTTTAAAAGGGAAAGATATTTCTTGGACGGCAAGTATTCAAGATATAAGATACAACGAAGATATTCCGGAAATCTCGCTAAGCCGTGGATCTGCGTTGTCGGCGCATCCAACGGCGCAGATTCAATTTTGTTTTCCTTGACTTGTGGATCAAGTCGACTACTCAGGCTTATAAATAGAACTCGACTCTCACATTGTAAATTGCTTAGGGCGCTTAGAATTGGGGAAACCCAAAATTTGTACTCTCTCTTCTCTTATAATAATATTGGCAGTGCTGCCCGGAGACGTAGGCATAATTGGCTGAACTCTGTGATCAAATCTTGTGTGTTCTTTCTTCCTCCTTATTTACTTATTTATTTGCTGTTTATTTACGGTATTTCTTTTCTTAGTTCGTCGATAATATTCAATACGTTTGGGTGAGATATTTTGTATTCCGCATATATCCCCGCTAACAATATCCTCATCACTTATACTAATTTAAACATCCGAGCTCAATTGTATAAATTCCTCCTTATGATTCATTAACTTACAATAAATTCTTATAAAAGATCCTTCACTAAGAACGGGTAAATGTTTCAAGGCAAAGACTTGATTCATCAACATCTAATTATTGGAATTAATTAGTTGGTTTTATTTAGTTTTAGTTAGACCAAGTAAAGCCATTTTCAATATAACTAAATGAGTTGGATTTTGATATATTAGTGCATGTGAATTCACTAATTTATATCATCATATATGGCTTTGTAACATGGTCAATTTTTTAAAATCATATAGATCAATATGAAATAATATAAATGAAGCAAGAAATTGCAAGAAGTCACAAGAAATTATTACTATTTTTATTTTAAATTACAATTTGTGACTTTTCAATATTTTTATACTTACAAATTTTTAAAAGGCCAAAGTCCTATTTTGATTCCCTAGTTATGCTCAGTGTTTCAAATTGGTCCCCCAGTTATTTTTCGTTCCATATTGNCTCTCGAGAAGCATCTAGTGCATGTATCTCTATACACCGAGGTCATGCTGGTCTTGGTTCATTTACGCTCCCACGTGAATGATCGACCAGGGACAGCTTTAGATTATTTATCATATAATTAATCAAGGATTGTCATCATAGTAAACACGCTAATAATATGATAACCATTAATTTATCCCTATAAATTAATTAATATGTTCAAAACATATTTATAAAATGATTGGCCCTAGGGCACAATCTCCAACAGACTATGCGGGAGATTTGGATAAGCGACGATCTACAACTGGCTACTTGTTCACGTTAGTGAAGGCGCCAGTTAGTTGGAAGTCTACCTTACAGTCAACGGTAGTTTTGTCGACAACAGAGGCAGAGTATATGGCAGTTACAGAAGCTGTCAAGGAGGCTATTTGGCTTCAAGGATTGCTTGGAGATTTGGGAGTTGGTCATAGGCACATTACAGTGTACTGTGACAGTCAGAGTGCTATTCACTTAGCTAAAAATCAACTCCTTCATGCAAGAACAAAGCACATTGATGTTCGCTATCATTTCGTACGAGAAATTCTTGAGGAAGGTGAGATACTTCTCATGAAGATATGCACTACGGAGAATCCCGCAGATATGATGACTAAGGTGGTGACAGCAGCCAAGTTTAAACACTGTTTAGACTTGGTCAATATCCTACACATTTGATTTGGCGCCAAGAGGCGCAATTGGAGGCAGCATTGCATTTGTTGAGAAGATGAAATTTGGAAGGACTTCCAAATAATCCTAGGTGGAGATTTGTAGACATTAAGGCTTATTTAGAAGTCCCTCACGAGTGGGTAACTAACGAGAAGATTCCAAAAGGCACAAGATAACCCTTGGACGGCAAGTATTCAAGATATAAGATACAACGAAGATATTCCGGAAATCTCGCTAAGCCGTGGATCTGCGCTGTCGGCGCATCCAACGACGCAGATTCAATTTTGTTTTCCTTGACTTGTGGATCAAGTCGACTACTCAGGCTTATAAATAGAACTCGACTCTCATATTGTAAATTGCTCAGGGTGCTTAGAATTGGGGAAACCCAAAATTTGTACTCTCTCTTCTCTTATAATAATATTGGCAGTGCTGCCCGGAGACGTAGGCATAATTGGCTGAACTCTGTGATCAAATCTTGTGTGTTCTTTCTTCCTCCTTATTTACTTATTTATTTGCTGTTTATTTACGGTATTTCTTTTCTTAGTTCGTCGATAATATTCAATACGTTTGGGTGAGATATTTTGTATTCCGCATATATCCCCGCTAACAATATCCTCATCACTTATACTAATTTAAACATCCGAGCTCAATTGTATAAATTCCTCCTTATGATTCATTAACTTACAATAAATTCTTATAAAAGATCCTTCACTAAGAACGGGTAAATGTTTCAAGGCAAAGACTTGATTCATCAACATCTAATTATTGGAATTAATTAGTTGGTTTTATTTAGTTTTAGTTAGACCAAGTAAAGCCATTTTCAATATAACTAAATGAGTTGGATTTTGATATATTAGTGCATGTGAATTCACTAATTTATATCATCATATATGGCTTTGTAACATGGTCAATTTTTTAAAATCATATAGATCAATATGAAATAATATAAATGAAGCAAGAAATTGCAAGAAGTCACAAGAAATTATTACTATTTTTATTTTAAATTACAATTTGTGACTTTTCAATATTTTTATACTTACAAATTTTTAAAAGGCCAAAGTCCTATTTTGATTCCCTAGTTATGCTCAGTGTTTCAAATTGGTCCCCCAGTTATTTTTCGTTCCATATTGGTCCTCCAATTATACAAAACTTTACAAAGTTGGTCCCTCTAGCAGTTTTCATCCATTTTTCTGTTAAAAAAAAAGACAAAATTAGTTTTTAACTCTTAAAAGTTTAAATTTTTTGCATCAATAACTTTTTCTCTATAATAGAACCAAAATGTAAGAAATATGAAATAACTTGGGATTTTAATTTATTTCACACAAAAAATCTCTCTCTCGTGCTCACACCATCGTTTTCTCTCTCTTAATCATCTTCATCATCGTCTTCCTTCGTTTCCCTCTCTCTTCTGTAAATTTAACATCATCACGGTCTCCCTGTTCAAAACCACCAAAAACCCCATTATAGATTTGAGAATGTGAAAATCGATGCCCTCCCTTCTAAGCATATGATAAACATTAAAACTTGGTATGGCTACCTGATTCATTGTTCTTGATGAGTGTGAGTGGCAGATTCGGACGTTGATTCACTAACTCCATTTGATTGTTCCACTAAATTAGATGTTATTTCTGCACTTGATGAGTGTGAGTCCCTTGCTTTGTAGCTCCATCACCTTCCAAAACCTGCTCTTCGAAAACGAAATCTCGACACGGTTAGAATCAAATCCAAATCCAAAATCAAAGCTCAATCTGAAAGATAATCAATCAGAGAACAAAAAAAACATAAAGAAATTAAGAATTACCGAAACCCTTAAGTGAAATTGTTCGTCGAAAATTGATTAAGCAATCGGAGGAAATTGGGAATTTGCACGTTTTGGAAGACGATGATGAAGATGATTAAGAGGGAGAAAACGATGGTGACTAGGAGAGAGAGAGAGTATTTTTTGGTGTAAAATAAATTAAAAACCCAAGTTATTTCATATTTCTTACATTTTGGTTCTATTATTGAGAAAAATGTCCTTCATGCAAAAAATTTAAACTTTTAGGAGTTAAAAATAAATTTTGTCTTTTTTTTAAAAGAAAAAATGGATGAAAACTGTTAGAGGGACCAACTTTGTCAAGTTTTGCTTAACTAGAGGACCAATATGGAACGAAAAATAATCGGGGACCAATTTAGAACACTGAGCATAACTGAGGGACCAAAATAAGACTTTGGCCTTTTTAAAATAATATATCTTATATTATATGGCTCCACCCCTTTCTGGTTGTACATGTTTAAAACTATAGTCTACGAATTAAAAATAAGAGAAAATTTACTATTTGGTCTCTCTTTCTTTACTAAGTTAACAATTTAGTCCCTTATTTATTTTACATACACGCAAAGCCCCTAGTATATATATAAGTGTGTATATGTGTGTCGACATTATTGGGAGGGGTCTGATCATTTTGTTTCTGAAACCTAATGAAATTAGCCTTCACTTAGACCATTACATGTAGGATATACATGTGACTTAACCAAAAAAAAAAGAAAACAAGTAGTGTAATTTAATTCAAGAATAATGCGAGGAGGGAAGTTGGAGGTGAGTATTTAGTGGCTTGGTAATCGATGCGAAGATCGGAGTTAGGTTTGGTCACTGCTTTGACCTGCCGAAGACCTCAGGTATGGTTTCAGCTTTGGATTCTTACCTTTCTCTCTCCTTTTGCTTCTATAGCTGTTGATTTCTCGTCTCATTTCTCACTTTTCCCGCTCCTACTTTCTCCTCCTTCTTCTTCTTCTTCTTTTTCTCTGCATCTCTCAATTTCAATGTCTTCCCTCATTTTCCTTCGCAGGAAACAAGTTTTCCTGCAGCATAAGGTGCTGCCGCAGCAGCAAGAGAGCCAAATTCTCGACCTCGGCTGAATTCTGGACCGTGAATAAGTCTTTTGATTTGTTTTTCCCGTTCGGAGAAGTTCGATTTTCCCCGAGTCTGTGGAGAATGGGTACTAGGGTTCCGGTTCAGCACTACAATCTGAACTCTCCCAGTTCGTTCATTGAGAGCCCTCTTCACGTTCTGAACACCGTTGAGGGTAGAGCCGGCGACATGGACGAGATCGAGGCCGATGTCGATCGCGATGCTGTCACCGAAGATAGCTTGGACAATGATAACGATGCTAGTGCTGTCGTAAGTGGATTGCACATCGAGGTTATTTTATTCTTGTTGGAACTTTCCCTCTGGTTTTTGTTGGCTTATGTGGGTCTGGTACATGAAGAAGGCCTATTAGTATTCGATACTATATGCTATGAAACTTCATTTTGCATTTGAACGCCACAATTATTATTATTATTTTCAAATAGTCTATATTGTAGTAGTGTTCCTGTCGGTATCTGTGCATCATGGCTTGTTTACTAGTGCATAGTTTATTCAATTTTGACCACCGGGGTGTTTGAATCTATACGGAAGAGGTGCTTAATTGTCTCTGGTGGATGATAATGTGAGAGACAAAAGAATGGGTTATTCAATTTTGTGGGTGGTTTTTTTGTTCGGTGGGTTTGATAGCAGATCCATCATTTGGTACCTTGAGAGCGTGTAATTTCCTTGAAGAAAGGAAGCTGTATTGACATGCCATTTTGGATATGTATCTGAAACTTTACACAAGTCAAATTACATTTAAACACTATATATTTTTTTAGACTTTAGCATCTATGCTTCTTAGGTTCTGGATGCAAAGTGATTAATTAGTTTGGACATCTTTCATTTCTTGACTTGTAGGACTGCATGCATGAACCCCATAGGAATTCTTTACCACTCCATAGTGTGGAAGTTGAAGAGGATCGCTCTAGTCTCGAAACTAACGAGTCTTCAAGAGACCCTTATGATACCTTGACTGTTGATGGTAAAGTACAAAAATCTAAAATTGGTTGGATTTACATTTTTCTTTTTTCTTGGTAGATAGATTTTTTTTTATTTTTCCTTGAGTTTTTTTTTTGTGGTCATTTTAGATGAAGTCCTAATGATAAACTCATTTAAGTTCAACTTCAAACCAGATGTTTCGCCCATTGAATCAGTGAGGGCAAGATTTCTACAAATTGTTGTTGATCATTTTATTGATGATCATGTAATTGAAGTGACTGATTCTGAGGCTGATTATGCTGCCCAGTCTGAGCAAGATAAACTTAACAAGAGGAAGACAAGAGAGGCCCAGTATGAAGGAGATCCAAATTTTGCTCTACCTCTTATGTATATTGCAAATATGTATGAAAGTTTAGTTAATGATGTTAATATTCGGCTTGCTTCCTTGAATGGTATTCGTGAGAAGACAATTGGGGTGGCACTTGAAGCAGCTGGTGGTTTGTATAGAAGACTGGCTAAGAAATTTCCTAAGAAGGGTACATAAATTTCTTTGTTACTCTCCTTTTAAAATAGATTTGAGTTATTGGGCATAGCCCCTTTTCTGTATCCAAAAAAAAAAAAAGATTTGAGTTACACGTAGTCATCAGTCATCACTAAAGTAGGATTGACTTGCACACTTATGAAATTATTGTCGTTTGGGTTCTGGGGAATTTTCTTTGTTTTTTCTTCACAAGTTTTTGATACGTGTTTAGATGATAACATCTAAAGTGCTTATTAAACTGGACCTCAACAGGACCATGTATGTTTAAGAGAAGAGAATTGGCAACTTCTGTGGAAACAAGGACAAGGTTTCCAGAACTAGTAATTCAAGAAGAGAAGCGTGTTCGTTTTGTGGTAGTCAATGGTTTGAGAATTGTTGAAAAGCCCAATGCCATGCCTATTGATGACGCTGAGTGGTAAATTGAGCATTACAGTGACTTATTTTTTGCCTATTGATTGTACTTTGACTTTTCTTTTGCATATGGCATGTATTTGTAATAAGAGATTATTAACATCTTTTACACTTGAATGAGCATGCTTGAAACTGCTTCTGCTTTACATCAAAATCTTATTAGGTCTATGAAATTAAATTTGCAATTGATCTGGTCATAGTTCTCTGTTACCAAAATATCCTGTCTTATGTTAAGAGATAACATAGTAGAAGATAGTTCATTCTTAACAACTGTTTGGGAATAAGGTTATGTGATTGGGACAATTGGTATAAATTAGGTTTCATCTAGGAAGTTGAATAATACCTTGCAGACCTACGGTTTCTTATAGTATATTAGGCCTAGGTTTAGCTAAGTCCACATTTTCCCATGAAATGTGCTACTAGTTATGGTTATTATCTTTTTCCCGTTTGATACCAATAAATCAGAATTTTGAGTCGTGCTCAGAGTGTTTTGTGCGTTCTTCTTTTGGTTCTATACTCACTTGTCCGACTTGTTTATTATGGTTTCAGGTTTAAGAGATTGACAGGACGTCATGAGGTTGCTATCTCTGCACGTGACTACAAATTTTATTCTCCAAGACACAAGTTTAGGCGTGCCACATCAAACTCTCTCCCCAGTATCTCTGGTCTTCCCGTAAGCATTATGTCTTATATTGGCAAATAAAGAGCTCCTTTTAAACTGCTAACAGAAATTTCTGTGACCTTAATTTAGTGAACATTATAAAAATCTCACTTTCTGGTTTTGACAATGATAGAGAAGTTCAACAGCTGGCTCAGATCTAACTTGGAATATTATGCATTTGGTCATTTGCTGACTCTATAATAATGGTTGATATTTATGAACTAATTATTTTAATAGCTTGATAATACTAAATTGAGTGGGTAAATACATTCAATCTTTGTCTTCCGTGATTGTTACTTTTGACTCATTTCTGCAGAGTTTTCCTGGAGCGGACAACTCTTCTACGTTGGCTACTTCTCAAGGATTCCGCTCTGTAAGTGAATTATGAATTAGTATGTCTGTTTTCATTTTAGGCCTGCCTTCTAATTTATTGGTCAGTGAATGATTTTTTGTCAACTCAAAATGTGAAAAGGACAAAATAAACATGAAATTTAAATTTTAGAATTGAACTTCACCTCGTTCTCCCACTTCAGAGGATCCATTTTTGGGGATCCATTCGATCAGAGTGGGGTATTTGTTCATATTGTGCTTAGTTAAAGCATATAAATATAAATTATGAATTGATTTGCTCAGACTATGTATGATGTCTATTCATTTCATTGGAACGGCCAGAAATTGGGTTCAAGAATGAAATTTCTTATGCTTCATTTGGGTTGAGAGGAGAGAGGGAATAAATTTAAATTTTAGGATTGCATCCTCATTTTTTTTTTCTTGGCTTCAAAATTTTTAATTTCCTTTCCCGTCATTTTTTACTCCTCCAATCCAAACTGTTAATGTGAGATTGTGTATCATCCTTTTGCTGATTAGGAGAAAAGCCTTGCTTCCATTTCTATGATCAATGTACCATTATAGACTACATTCATTAGGAAACCAATTATAAATGGGCAGTTGATTGTGTTCACATGTCTTATGCTATTAATGTGTTTTGATGGATCCTTTTGTTTTTTTTCTTTATAGAAAGAATAAATCAGATTTTAAAGATAAGATTATGTTATGAACTATTTTTATTACTTTTTTTAATTTTCTCAGCCACAAAATCAGCAGCAGACCCCATGTAAACATCACATGCAATCTTTGCCTCATCAGCATCAGTTTCATCAAGTTCACCAGAACCATCAAACTATGCACCAAAGTCAGCATGCTGGCCCATATTCTCATAATCATCAATGTGGTTCATCCTCACATTTATCTGATATCTCTCATGCTCACCAGTCGCCAACGATTTCTCAACAGTTAACGTGCATGCAACCACTCACAGGTGGTCACGTTGGAGGGCGCCTGCATATGCTGGTGAGTTTATTTTGTAGATTCTTTTATAATATTGAAAATTGTGGAGTATAGAAGAATAGTTCTCATTCTCTTGATTTCCATTCATTGATAAGGGATTGCACATGATGTAAGAAGAATAAAAAGGAGTAAATATTAACAGTTAAGACGCAGATTAATCTAGTAAAACTCCCCAAAATGTCTCGAACAGAAAAAATTATGAAAAATAAGAAGCAAATTCCCTCTAGCATTTGAGCTGTTAGTTCACATGTACATAAATTCAGCTTCTGAGCTACCGCTAGTTTTTCCTTGCTTCTCCAAGTAACCAACCATACTTCCCCAAACTCTAGTACAATAACCAGAATATGGAACTTTCTATCTTCTACTTCAACCAAGCTTGCCAATCTGCATGAGTAAATCCTTGATTCCTGTGTCCACTATTTTGAAGAAAACAAGCTTCTTCCAGGTGTAGCTTTCAAGTATTCTAGGATATGATCAACTCTCATGTTTTTCAAATGCTGAGTGCATATAATGGTCTGAGAAAAGCAAATAAGATTTCAAACTAGCCCTTGATATCTCCCTTTATCCGTTGGAATATTTTCACCATGATCTTGGGATTTCCAGTTGGGCTCATTTGGGGTATTATCAAGTGGCTTACACCCAAATATCCCGGTTTTGATAAAATAAAATAAAAAAAGTATAGGGTGTACTTTCTTTGGGAGCTTCAAGGATGGACTTTTATATTATCTGATATGATTTTTTAATTAATGCAGGTTCTATATATTTCTTTTATAATTTCACAATGAATTTGTTTTATTTTCTGATATCAGGATTGCAGTAACTATATTTTAGGCAAAATTGCATGAAACTCCTTGAATTTTAGTGTAAAAAGCTTTTGAACTTTGAAAAATAACAAGATTCCTTGAATTTTTTAGTTTGGACACATGACGCCATTTTTTGAAATTTTCATTGAAAAGAAGTCTAAATTTTATTTTTTTGGGCTACTATCAATTACAACAATAAAAAAAGGCGGCCCAGTGCACGAGGCTCCTACTAGGTGGAGTCTGGAGAGGATCAAGATATACGCAGTTTTACCTTTGCTTTTCAGATAGGTTGTTTCTAGAATTTGAACCCGTGATCACTATCAATTACAACAATAGTTAAGTTTAATTTTGTATCAATATAAAGTTACAATAATCATAAAATTATATATAAAAAAAGCTTTACTTTTTTTAATGGAAGTCTCGACAAAATTGGTCTTATGTACAAAATCAAAAGTTCAAAAGTCTTGTCATTTTTTTAAAGTTTAGGAAATTTTTGGCAGAGTGACCAGACCTCAATAAGTTTTGTACATTTTAACCAATATTTAATTACTTCAATACCTTTTTCCTGAATCGTAACATCGTTGTTGCCTGTCTTGCAGCCATCGAGTCCTGCAAAGTTTTGTGATGAATGTGGTGCCCCATATTTGAGAGAAACCTCTAAATTCTGCTCCGAGTGTGGTTCAAAGAGGTTAGGAATATGATACTGTTAGAGCTTTGATATTGTAATCCAGAATCTTTAGGTTATTATTTGTCCTAATCATTCTTCTAATCAATTAAAAGTTTTTATGTAAATTAGGTTTTCTCCAAAGTTTAACATTTGAGTATATATATAAAGCATATAAAATGAAATAAGTTATTTATGTGAAAAATTAAAGGACAAAATAATCATTTTCTAAAGGAGAAATGTTTACGATGAATTTTATTTAGGCATAGCAAGGGCATATATAGACATATAGAACTATAAATCCTAAATATGAATACGTTAGCTTATATACATCATCATTGTGAAAGATATATATATATATATAGAGAGAGAGAGAGAGAGATAAAAAGGGAAGATGATGAAGGTATTATACTTATACGTTCATCTCCATCAACATTCAAAATTGAGTGAGTGAGCATTCAACATTGTTTGGTGCATATGCATATGAGTACGGGTGTCAAAATGGGCATAGGTCCGCAGGCTCAACGGGAATGGATCATCTCTATTAGTTTTTCTCTCCATTTTCTCCATTTCCCTTCATCCTAGCCATCCAAAACATCTAAAGGTTTAAGGAAGTGCCACGTCATAAAAAAATCACATTCCTCTATCATTTTTTTTAACTTAGACGCCCCTACGCTGACTAAAAGAAAAAACAATAATTAGAAGAAATCCCAATTAGTCCCCTGACAATAGTGTCTTCAGTCTTCATCCTTTCACAAAGATGAAAATGTTTTATTTAATTTATATAAAATTTAATATATTTTTGGGACAAAATTAATAGCAATTTTTTGAAGGGTTGATTGTATTAGAAAAAATATTAAAAATATTAAAAATATATATAATTTAAAATGCAAGAAATAATATAAATGAAATTTTATAATTAAAACTATTTTATGACCAAAAATATTCATAACCTGTATATTATTTTGGCCAAATCTCTACTTTGGTCCTTAATGTTTGCCTAAGATTCCATTTTAATCCACCGATCTTATATATTTCTTCGGGATGTTTTAAGATATTTTAAGGTAGAGTCTTAAAAAGAATTTCTATTTTTTTGGAAATCATCTAAACCCCAAAGTTCTAGGCTTCTGTAGGGACTAAAGTGCATTTTTTTTCTAAAATTTGGACCATTATGTAATTCTTATATTGCTTCAACTTTGGGCAATATGTAATTCTCGCATCTAAACCCCATACTTTTACAAAAGTTCATTTAAGTCCTTGGGAGATATGGTTTATGGACCTTGATGAAAAAAATAAAAATTATTGGGAGTCATTTTGAATTTTTTCCTTTAATTTTTTTTTTCTTTTTTTATAAAGGAAAGTGGATGGAAATGACTTAGAGATTAATGACCAAACTTCTTGGCTACTATGAAGACTAAAAAAAAATGCTTTAGGGACTAAAATGAAATCTTGGACAAATATTAGGGACAAAAATAGTGTTTGCTCCAAAACAATTTATATAGTAAATATTTTTTTTGTCATAAAACAGTTTTAATTATAAAATTTCATTTAAATAATTTCTTGCGTTTTAAATTATATTTTGTTTAATATTTCTTCTAATACAATTAACCCTTTAAAAAATTGTTATTAATTTTGTCACAAAAATACATTAAATCTTATATAAATTAAATAGAACATTTTGATTTTTTTTTTTTTTGATAAAAAACCGCTTATATATAACTAGCAACAGGTTACAGCATAATAAAAGAAAAGTTAGAGTCAAGGAAGGCAGCTCTTGCCCTACACATATTGGCTAATAAAGAGCTACTATAATACTTACACCAAACTACTGAACAACTAGATCCTAATAAGCATCTGACATCAAAAACAACTGCCGAAATCCTAGGGTGAGGACTATTACTGGC
The DNA here is from genome assembly GCA_003254925.1 of Chamaecrista fasciculata. Taxonomy (NCBI): domain Eukaryota; kingdom Viridiplantae; phylum Streptophyta; class Magnoliopsida; order Fabales; family Fabaceae; genus Chamaecrista; species Chamaecrista fasciculata. The sequence continues at coordinate 50,887 of QANZ01024050.1, read as the reverse complement.
CAAAACATCGACCACATTTTTCATATTACAGAACATCACTTGGTACTGCACAGAGAGCCTAGAACCCAAAACTCTTCTAAGGAAGGTAGAAGCATGAACCAGATTCTGATCTTTGGCTTTAAGAGCTTCCATAAATACATGAGTGAGGTTGGTTCCAGTAAACACGCCACAAACAAACCATTGCCCTACACACGCCACAAATACATGGGTGAAGACACTATTGTCATGGGATGAGGTTTCTTATCATTAGTCTTATTTATTTAAATTTAGCCAGCGTAGGGGTGTCTAATTTTTAATTTAAGAGAATGATTGAGGAATGTGGGTTTTTTATGACGTGGCACTTTCTAAAGCCTTTAGATATTTTGGATGGTTAAGATAAAGGGAAATGGAGAGAATGGAGAGGAAAACTAACGGAGATGATCCATTCCCAGGCTCACCCTACTAAATGGGAGTGCTGAAATTGGGAATTTGAGCCCGTTTAAATGCGAGTTTAGGGTTAGCTCGTGGATACTGTAAATGCGGGTCTAAATGGGCTAGCTCGTGGATACTATATATATATATATTTTGGAATGCTACGTACTGCACCATGACCCATGCTTTTTCCTTTTTTTTTTATGCATTCTGCTCTTCGTCCAAGTGAATGATGTAGTGGGTATAATTTAATAGATGAACTATTGTGTCTGTGTGCATTGCAGAGTGTCTAGCCTTTCATTGGGTGTTATTATTATACTTTTTTAGTTGTGTTTCACTCACCTTTGCTCACTGTAACACTGTTTCTTTAATTGAAAAAAAAAAAATAGGCCTTTTTATTTTATCAGATTAGATTCCAACAGAATATTTTTTTTGAAAAGAGTACAAACAAGAGTAATTTTTGAGCTATGGCGCAGTAGAAAAAAAAAATTTTAAAAAATAAAAGCCCGCGGGCCAACACGTTTAGATCGCGGGCATTCATGGACGATTTTGGAGATTACATTTGAGGTCCATTAATAAACGGGCGGGCCTGCCTCAGCCCGTCAAAAGATAGGTCCGTTATGGGCTTGGGCGGACCAGCCGTTTTGACAACCCTACATTTGAGGGGAAAGTCAGGACAATGACCATTGAGAAAGCCCTCCGTTAAACAAACAGAAGCACAATTAGCTTACTTGAAAGTTGAAACACAATCCCTTAAACCTTTGACTCTCTAATTCACAAACCCTACCTTCTACCATTATTTTTGGTCCCTTCTCTTCTTACATATATATATATATAATCACAATTCACAAATAATCAACCCAACCTCAAATTGGTCTTTTATATTTTTTTTTTGTTTTCGACTATTATTACATGTTTTCATAATTTTTTAAATTGGTCACAAATCTAATTTCAAGATGTGATTTGATCTCATTTAAAAATAATTTCAACCGAGTAAAGAAAGAACTATTCAAGAGTTAATATATAGTTTCGAACTCATATTCAGACAGAAAACGAGAGCAATATGACTAACTTGAGTTGTTTGATCGTCAAATGAGTTACTCACTTTTGGTACTCAATTTGACCTCGTTTGTAGACAACCTTAAACTATTCGTCAATAAAAACTCGTAGTTGTGCGTCACATCTGAATTTAAAACAAAAGAGATATGAAAAACCAATTTGAGCTTTTAGCCCTTTTGTAAATAAAAATATACACAATAATTTATTATAAAAAAATAATTACAATTTGATCACTATTTGATTTTATAGTGGCTTTTATTTTGTACATAACAAGGAGAAATATATATATACACATTTATGAAAGATAGAAAGAGCTAGAAAGGAAAGATGGTGATCTCCATTCACACTTAACATTGTTTGGTGCAGATGCACTTGAGGGGTAAGCCACTACAACGACCAGTTTGAAAGCCCTCCGTTTGGCAGGCAGAAGCACAATTAGATGACCTCAAACACATCCCCTTGAACCTTTGACTCTTAGAATCACAAACCTTACCAGGGGTTTTAGATTTTGATTGCGATTGTGATTGTGGTGATTGTGATTGTGATTGCGATTGTGGTTGTGGTGATTGCCATTGTGATTGTGATTGTGATTGCGATTGTGGTTGTGGTCGTAGCAGTGGCTCCAGATGTAGTTGTGGATGATGCGGTCGTGATAGTGGTTCCACATGTAGTTTTGATCGCGATAGTGGTCGTGGATGTAATTGTGGGTGTGGTAATGGATGGTGATGTTGATCCAAATGTGGGTGTGGTAGTGGATGCAGATGCAGATGTGGCTGATGCAGATGTGGGTGTGGTTTTGGATGCATTTTTCCTACTGTGGCCGCAACTTCTGCAGCTTCTATTGCAACTTTTGCAGCTTTTTCAGGTTTTATAATGCGATGTCGATGTGCGGTCACTGCAATCATAATTTTTTTTTTTAATTTTAAAATTTAAAAAATCAATATACTTATGATTTTTCGTTGATAATTATTGACTAATTTGTAGTACAATACAAAAAAAGAAAAAGAAATAGCCAATAAATTAATATAACAACCAAATTAAACACTAATTTTTTTAAAAAAAAAAAAAACTAAACTTCAAATAGTTTTATTATCCCTCCTAAATCTCAATCCCAAATTTTTCTCTCCGTTCAAATAATTTCATTATATTATCCCTCCATTTATATTTTAGTTTTCATATTTGCTAATTGAGGACAACGATGAAATTCAAATTCACCCCCACAATTGTGAGATGATGCAGTTGCTTGCTTGTGGCCACTAATCCTACTTTCTTTCATTATTATATTGTTGGCCTCATTTGTGCTTACATTATATATACTAGGGGCTTTGCGTGTCCGTGTATGTAGAATAAATAAGAGACTAAATTGTTAACTTAGTAAAGAAAGAGAGACCAAATAGTAAATTTTCTCTTATTTTTAATTTCATAGACTATAGTTTTAAACATGGACGACCAGAAAGGGGTGGAGCCATATAATATAAGATATATATACAATTACAATTTACTAATGATCAACCTAATAATCCATGTTAAGATTGAATGAATCATAGAAACAAATAATGAAAGGTGTACCTGTGGCGACGAGAAGAAGGAGGAGGACGAAAATGGTGAAAACATGTTGTAGTGAGCGAGCCATATGTGGAGAGTGTAAGGTTTAATAATGTCTCTGAAGATGTAAATCAAAGAAGCAACAAGGTGAGTGACTAAAAGCTAAAAATAAATTAAACAAAAAAAAGGTGTAGGGCATGATGAACAATGAGAGTGACAAGAAAAAAAAGAAAGTACAAAGCAAGATAAACCTCAAGAATCTCTTACTCATCTAACTTGTGAAGAAACCACATATAATTAAATTGCTCAACTTTTTTAATGGAGTAGATCAAATGAGAAAAAATCGTGGGAAAACATTCAAGGCAAAAACTAGTACTTATAAAGATCGTCCAATCTTGATGCTTGAATGATGTATATATTTTCTTTCATTTTTCTTGACCATATGTATTTTCTTTCATTGGTGTCAACAGCACACACAGAAAGCAAATGTGTGTTAAAATGTTGGCCAAAAAACAAGAATACCTTGTTGTGTGATATCTTACCTTTGAATTTATTGAGCTAGCTCTATAAATCACACTTTTTTTCTTATAGAAACTCTGCAAATGCAGCATATATATATGTGATAGGATTGCCAAATAGAATGCTAATTTTCTCACATCCTATTTCAATCGACAGAAACTCAAACCATTGAAAAAATAGCAATGATATGATACCTTCTTTTACGTTTACGGTTTCAAGCCTTCTTATATACATTCAATTATTTCTATCTTATTTTAGACTCAAATTTTGTATTGTTGAGTTGCTTGAAATAAGAGCTTTCTAATTTCGTACAAGTCTTGCAAAGACCTCAAGATATTGAAAAATCGGATAATATATATTTAATTGGACTTAATTAACTAGTGTAGAACTTCTAATAAAATTGGTAAACTAGTTAGATTTTAGAACTAGAATTAGAATGCCTAATTAAAAGTTCTTTTATAACTTGTGGTTAGAAATTCAGAGTCAATGTGAGACTACTATTATTTTTACCATCAATTTTTGTTAAATCTTACTATCTAAATAACTACATTTATTCTATATATTAATGATAAAATTTTATTTTTACTTCAACTAATTTACTCTAAACTTTTAGATTTGTTTAGACAATTTATTAGGAATGTTTGACTCATACTATTTAATTATTGTCTTCAAATAACAAATAGTATGATTGATGCTTTAGAAGTATTAATTAGGTTCTGTTGTTTAATGCACTCTTTAGTTTCTTTTACTGCCCAAATATGCTTGATTGCTTGGAGATAGACAAGCCCTCAGACGTGTGTGGGAGTAATTTCAACCTATTTGACTCTCTTACAAAAATAATCAGAGTGGTATGAACACTTTAAAATGAGAGAATTCAGGATTAATCTCTAAATTTAATATTATTATTTATTAGGAGTTTTAAGTGGAAAAAATTCATGGAAGATGTTTGGTACACGAATAAAAAGATAATCTTAAGATTATGAGGTTCAGATTAAACTAATCTTGCATTCTCCTGGAAAAATTATATTCTCGAGTGAATTAATTCTATGAAATTCAAATTTTTTAATCTCACCATGATGGATACTTTATTTTGAGAGTACTGTAGGAATAAGGACTAAATAGCAAATAAGGACTAAATAGCAATTTTTTAGTTAGTTTTAACTGAGTTGTTAATTAGTTTTAGTTGTTAGTCAGTATTGCTGAGCTGTAAGTTGATTTTTCCACTCTGTACATCTACTAAGAGCTTTATTATAAATAGCTCTATTTTGTACTTAATTCATATGAGTGAAATACATATTTCAGATATATTTTCTTGCTTCCCTATTCTCTGTTCATGGTATCAGAGCCTCTGGTGTATTCAAGAAGGCCGAAAATGTCGAACCAAGAAGATGGAGCTGGAACTTCTGCAGAATCGTCTAAGACGAAGAGCTTTTCTTGGGCGCTTCACTCATCAGACCAACCCGGTATGATTTTGGTTTCTACACCACTCGATTGCACGAATTATCTTCCTTGGAGCACTGCGATGAAGATCGCCCTAGGTTCGAAGGAGAAGATGGGATTTGTTGATGGTTCTTTAAAGATACCTGACGATGATGACGGTTCTAAGGCTTGGAAGAAAGCAGATCAGATGATAATGTCTTGGCTGCTTAATTCCATCACCAAGAACATGCGTGAGTCTTTTCTATATTTTCCTTCTTCTCATGCGATTTGGTCTGAGCTGGAGCGACGGTTCGGAGTGACAAGCGGACCTCGTTTGCTACAGATCCAGCGTGAGATGATCAAGATTAAGCAAGGTAATGATTCTGTTACTGAATATTACAGTAAATTGCATAAATGCTGGGATGAGTTAGCTCGTCTTCAGCCACCTCCTCTTTGTACTTGTAATGCTAAACAAGCGATGAATGA
>QANZ01024050.1:0-44163 GCA_003254925.1 Chamaecrista fasciculata | reverse complement strand
AAAAAATCCCCATCTCTGGGGATCCCCGCGGGGATTGCCCCGTGGGGATCCCCAGATGCGGGGAAAAATTCCCCGCGGGGTCAGGGACGGGGTAAAATTTGACCCCGAAGAGAGTTCGGGGACGGGGAGGATGTCTCCCACCCCGCGGGGTCCCCGTCCCCGAATTATATATATATATTATATTTTTTTTATATTATTATTATTACATTAATAATTTCTATCCGTTGGATTTAAATTTGATGATTGATTTTGGACCCTTGGATTCACAACCTCTAAAATCTAACCTACCCATTCACATTTCACACTCAAAGACAACTAGCCGCCGCTGTTGCCTCTTCCTTCTCACATGCTTTCTCTTTTTCTTTCTCTCTCTTTCTCCGTCCTTCATCCTCTTTGCTGACTGAAAATACCAAAGGCATCGGCCATCACCAACATCGCCGTTGTTGCCTCCGAAGGCGTCTCCTCCGAGATCGGCGGCGAAAACACCAAAGGCATCTCCGTCGTCTTCCATCGTCTCCCATCTCCGTCGAAAGTTCGAAATCGTCGTCTTCCATCGTCGTCTGTCGTCTTCCATCGTCTCCCATCTCCGTCTTCCATCGTCGCTGCATCATCCCTCGTCGTCTGTCGCTGCATCACTCTCGTCGTCCGTCGTCCGTCGCTGCATCACTCTCGTCGTCCGTCGTCCATCGCTGCATCACTCTCGTCGTTCGTCGCTGCATCATGAGGAAGAAGATGATTGTTTGGTGAAAATTGTATTTCTGGTCCTCCTTTGTTTTGTGAAAATTGTATTTCTGGTCCTCCTTAATATTTTTTTGAAAAAAAAATCTGCGGGGCGGGGATCCCCGCGGGGACAGCGGGGAACGGGGATGGGGAGAAAAAATTTCCCACAGTGGGGATCGAGGATGGGGACGGGGAGAGGTTTAGTTCATGGGGACGGGGACGGGGAGTGTCTCCCCCGTCCCCGCCCCGCGCGGGTGCCATGCCTACTCAAAATAATCCGTTATTTAATAATTTTTACTTCAAAATTTGATTTTTTATCCTCCTAATTAATCACTTTCTTACTCAATCCAGCTTAAATTAAAGAGTTTATTATATATTTTTATTATATTAAACTAAATATATTATTTTTTATTTATTTAATTATTAACGGTCCGACTCGGTTGAACCAGGTTGAACCATTGAACCTTGAACCGCTGCTTCGGCGAGTTCAAAGAACGGTCCGGCTTTATTCTCTTCTTCTCCAGCGTTGCGACAGAAGACGATCTTGGAGAGGAATGGCTTTTCCGATATCTTCGGTTCGAAAGTATCCTTCTGCTTCTCTAATTGTTCTTCTTGCATTATTCATATTCTTGTGTTCTTCTCAAGTACTCGCCAAGTCTCGTCGCCCAATTACTGTACGTCTTTATTCTTCCCTCGACTTATTATATACAGGTTTTAGGGTTTAATTTGCATTCTCTTGTTTTCATCTCATTTTCATGTTTCGGGTCTGTAGGATTCTGAGACCAGGCAGAAGAAGCTTCAGTGCTACGATGATATTGATGGGTACTTAATCTTGCTTGATTTCCTATAATCGCCTGCCTTTGTTTTTTGTTTTTAGTTCGAAAGAGATTGATGCATAGTAATTTGAAATATGTTTCCTCGTGAATAGTGGTCTGTGGGGTTGGCAATGCAAATCTTCGTTGATAGCAAGGGAGAATTGTGCTTTACGATGCCTTTCTCCTCCTTGTTATGAGTTGATCTATGAGAGTGACCCGGTGAGGCCTAGTCTGTGAAATTCTTTCTGATTGGATTGGGTTTCTGTTGTTTTCTGCTTCATACAACTGGGAATACTCATTAGATTCAATTCTCCGTACAGCTTGAGGAAGGAGAAAAGGATTTTAGTCGTAGCCAAGAGTTCAAATACTGCATGCACAAGTAAGTTGAACAATTTGGTGGAACTTTATGCTCATAATTTTAATATACAGAGTTAAACATTACCTTTAAAGTTTTAATTTGAAGTCATAATTAGTGTTCAATTTGTGCAATGCATGGATTTTAAACTAGATTTAGTTATAGTTCTGTATATTGTCATTTCGTTCTGGTACCATATTATAAATCTGTTTACATTTTTTATGCAAGGTCCGTTGATTTTATTAACATACTCTTCTATATTTTTTTTTTTTGCATGGTACAAATCTATAAAATGAAAACACAGAGATGACGCTATTGGAATTGGTAGTTATATTGTGGATGTCAGTTCTTTTATGGGTTTGTATGCCATCTGTATGATATAAGCATTTGTTGCACACACCTAAGTGTTTGCAATTTGGTGAATCTGGAATATATTTCCTTGTGAGAGAAAGTGTGATTCCCTGTGAGGGATTGTTGTCTTCTCAATTCCTTCGCTCTTATTAGGAAAGTATGGATTTAGAGTATCAATGGAAGGTACTTCACAGATTTGGAAGTTAGGGAAATATGAAGTTAACTACTGCTGACCAACGCATAAAATTGAAAATTATTAAAGACGGTGAAAGTGATTCTTCCTTTGATAAGTATTGAAGTTGTGGTTTGGCAGTTTTCTGTTAAACAATATTCAATTCCAGTCTTTTGTGTGTTTTAAGAAGAATCTGGTTAGTTTACTGTTTTCAATCTGTCCTTTATAGAATAATTGGAATCTGGCAGTAGAAATACTACATTTTTCTTGGTATGTTCATTCAATAAATTTTCGTTTGAGTTGATAGAAAAGATTGGGAATTATTATGATGTTATCAGATTTTTATAAGTTGAGCAGATTGCTTTGAGGAAGTAAATTGAAGACTCCTAGGTTTCCCTTTGTTTTTTATTGTCATGGATAGTATTTCCATCTTTTAAGACTGTTTATATCAAATATCTGAAGGTCAACTTGCCCATGTTGACCTTAGTTAATTATTTGGACCCTAATATACTTTTTATAAGGAATGTTTATGGTTGTAGGCATAAAACCCCATTTTATTCTCTTAAGATAACTTGGTATCAATTGTCTCCCTTAGATCTTGTGTCACTTGACTAAATAGTTTGATTTTGTTCCAACCCCATAGAGTCCTTAAAAGATGGATTTTATCATTTTACTACTTCTGGAAGGATGAACTTGGAGGAAAATCAAACTTTCATGTACTAATTTAATGCAAAAAAAAAAAAAAAAACCTGAGGGAGTGAATTGGACAAAGGACATCTTTGAAGGATCAAAATGAGGTATCACTCAAATATCATTCTTCATTTGGTGGTCCTTGCAAGGAAAGTTAAATTTTCTTATTGTTTGAGTATTAGTTCTGGTTGAAAAGGAAAGTTAAAACTTTGCTTATCTTGTAAAGTATGAATTAGACATTGCATGACAATAGTCTAAGTTGTACATTGTCCATTACCCCAGTTGTGTCATGTAATTAATTCACTGTCAACACTATTGATCTTTTGTTTTCTGTATAACTGTTGGCTTTCCTTTTATAGTATGTTAATCAACCTTTCATGAGAAGCCTGATTTCACCTGGCAGTTAAAATTAAGTCCTCTTTCTTCTATGAGCTCAGAGCTTCTATTAGACTATTGTGCTATACAAGTTGTGCATTCTTTGTGGGAATCTATGCGGATTATGAAATGTAGTTTTCAGTTGCTTCCTTGGAAATTGTACTACTTATTGAAGCCCAACTATCTATACATGGCGTAGATGCTTATGTGCTTTCCTGTTACACTAAAAAAAAATTAGAGTAGTCCTGAACTCTTTATCATAACTTGATGACATAATTGTTAGCTTTCTTCATCCATAATGTTGTGTTAAGATGATTGAGTTTATGTTACTAGAAAAAATTGTGAATAATAAAATATACGGACTAGGTTGGATTTGTACATTGTGTACATATCCGTTTTGATCTGTTTACTCTACATACAATTTGTGTATGCAACAATTGCTACATATTATGATGGTTTTTAACCTTTTTTCTTTTACAGATAGTATGTGAGAAGAGCTATATGTACAGATGAAATTTTATCCTAAGTATTTCTTTTTTAATATTTCTCCTTGCAGGTTGTCCTTGGGTGAGAGCCTTGAGGGTGTTAAGGGTGCATTTGGTCAGTGATTTATGCAAAATTTCTGAATTGAAGAGGAAAAAACTGTCGCAAACTTCTAGTTATAGTATGATGTCATATGCTATTTCTGTCCATTCCTTCTCAATCCGACAGTGTTTCAATATACAAAATAAAGCCCATAGTGTTTTCTCAGTATCTTACAATCTTTGGTCCCATTTCACAAAAGTCACATAGAAATAGACCTTTTAACTTTAAGGCAGATAGAATTAATAAATTTTTCAATTTATATATAAAGGGTTAGACTATGATGCAACGTATGATTTTTAACATGGGATGCAATGGATTATGAACCAACTACTCAGCCCATTTCCTCGGTTGGAAATTTTTAAAAGAGGAATCTTATGTGTAAATTTTAGAGCTTTGTTGGCAATTGTAAATGTAACAGTCCACTAACTGTGATGGATGGCAGGGGTATTTTTATAATTTTTATTGAAGTATAGAGACTGAGTTGCCAAAAATAAAATTATAGGAAACGAATTATAAATTCAGTGAAACTATAGGGACCAAATGTTTAATTTAACCAATTTTTTTTCGGCTAGGGGTAGACAATACTATAATTTCATAGTTTAAGGACCAAAATGAAACTGATCCCATAGTTTAATGATCAAAATAGAACAAAAAATAGTTTGAGGATAAAAATAAAACTAATCTTATAATTTGAGGAACAAAATGACCATTTAACATTTTTTAGCCAAGGGTTCAATATTATAATTTCATATAATTTGAGGGCTCAATTTTAATTTTTAGAAAATATGAAGTTTACATGTTGTCTATACATTATTAAATACCATTAGATCATATTAATAGTTATTATTCTACCGCATCACCCATTGCTTGGATGCCACAAGTTGTATCTTAGAATTTTCCATATATACCACACATATATATCATGCAACATTCTATGTCAATCAAGAAGGAAGATTGTTTAATCTAAGCCAAGTTTTTCCAAATTAATGCAACTGATAAGTATAGCTTGCGAGGGAGAGAATCTAATTCCAAAAGACTAAGTTTTCAGGAAGGAAAATCTCATGAACTTATTTTATGCATTTTGAGATATATAGCATCACCAACCACATATGTTGATGCCATATATACTAGCTATTATGTGGAAGCTTGTCCTTTCGCTGCATTTGGCACAATGAGTGGTTGAAACCCATGTTTAAGAGTCGACTCCCAAACTTGTTCAATGTTGAGCATTGCGCTTCCACATTCATGTTCACTCCATCCTTCTAAAGCATAAACTATCCCAGCTATGCGGCATGCACTCATTACCCTTCTTTCTAACCAGTTCTGCATATATAAATATATAAGAATCAATTTTTTTTGGGTTAAAATATATGTAGGATCATGGAATTTTAGACTGAAGACATATAATACTCTTGAGTCTTTAAAGTTGATTACATAATTTTTGAACTTTTAAATTTGATCACTTGGCACTCTTTTGTCAATCTTTTGTCTAATTATCATTGTTTCGTGTCAAGAAAATAAAATTATTTAAGAGTATTAAGTGATCGAAGTTGAAAGTTCTAGAAATTTGTATGTCAACTTTTAAAACTTAAGGAAGTTTTGTGCATTCGACCTAAAATTTTGGGATCCCAACTGCATTTTTGTTGTTTTTTACCAATCAAAATTGTTATTAATAAAATTTAAATACAGCTTTTGGCTCTACGAGACTCCAGGAAGATATTTAATGGAACAAAATGTTGAACAAAATAATGTTTTCTATTTTCATTGTAGATAAAATTAAGGTAGCTATTAAAAGTATGTGAAAAGGAAGAGTTGATTGAGAAACCTCGCAAGAATGCACATTCTCAAGAGATATAGGAGTGAGCATTGCTGGTGTTGTATGGTAGAAGCAGTCCTTGCGATATTTCTTTGGTGGGAATTGTGAGTATGGAATAAATAATGTGCCTTTTGGTGCTTTTATTTGTTCCTCTTCACTCAACTCATCTCCCACTAACCATATCTGTCGCAGAAGTAACAAGAAAGAAAATATTTGTAAACAGGAATGATTAAATAGGGACCACAATGAGGTATTTGGAAATAAATAATATATTTGATTTATCATTGGCTAATTGCTTATATTATTATATCCAAGAAGAATTAATATTACCCTTTGAGAATAATTTCTGGAAACACTCAAATTACTTGCAGTTTTGGAAATGAAGGACTTTTTGAGCTTTCCATACTCATCCTCTTGCACTGTAGTTACCTGAAATTTATAGCCAATATGAATATATTTAGCTATGAATCAGCATGGACACTACCTTGAAAAATGAAACGTCTCGTATATAAAAACATTGTAACACACAATAAAAATTCAGTAACACACTTGAACTTTCATTATTTTTCATATCATTCTTTTAAGATAGAAAACGTTTTTTCCATTAGGTGGAGTTGATTATATAGATCAATTGATGTTAACATATTCTGTCTTCACATGTTTCTATAGTTAAGTTATTAATACTTAAACCCTTCCCAATAGTTTCTCATTTAATTTTCTCTTATTGGGCTATCTTCCATCAAGAAGTGCTTCTAACAACCTTTTTTGTACATGACCATACCATCTAAAGCATTTTTCAACTAACTTCTATAATAAGTATTACTCTAAAAAAAATTTTCCTCTAATGCACTGATTTCTAATCCTATCATTTCTAATATGACCATTCACCCAACATAGTATTCTCATTTATTAGATAATTAATAAAGAACTTAAAATGGGGAAAGAAACTGACCTGAATACCATTTTGGCACAAATTGAAGGCAATGGCAGAAGCAACTTTGTTGTGTGTGCCTCTAAGTAATACCTGAGTGGTTCCTTTAGGAATAGTGTTAAGAACAATAGCAACAGATAGGGTGCTACCATCAACCACTTTAACATTTAGATTTGGATGCTTATTAATGTAAAGTCCTCCATATGCTTGATTCATGAGGCCAAGGCTTAGCACTTTTGTTCCTCTTCTTTCAGCATCCAATATTGCTTCTTCAATCACTTTGTTAATGGATTCTTTTTGCCATTTTTTATGGTACTACAAAAAAATTGACAAAGAGGAAAATCAAGTAATTATTAAACTCTACAATTTATGTTGTAAATATATTATGTGTACTGAGAGATATAAATATTCTTGTCCTCTCATGTCTATTCTCCTCAATTTAAACATTTTGTAAATATGAGATTCAATTTAAAATAAAAATATTATAATTTCCCTTCTTTTACTTTCCATTCTCATTTTGTAAATAAGAGATTCAATTTTTTTAAACATGCATGTATTCCTCATATATTGAATTCTATGCTTTCTACCTAGACTCTATCTAGTACTCAATTGACAACTACTAAACTAATGAAAGCATGCATATATATTCCAAAGCCAAAAATCCATATTTTCCTAGCTACAAGAGACAATGAATCTGAAAAGTTTTCACTTTGAAATTTAATTAATTTGACACTTACTTGAATGCTGTACTTGGGTATGGCCCAAGTTTGAAGGCTGAGTTTCTTATAACGATTCCTCTCCACAATAATAAATGTAGGACCAAAGACCCAAGTGAAGATGAAGGAGATAGGCCACATTAGGGTCAAGTACCACTTTGATGTGAATGGCTTAGAGGCCAATGAAGCAAACCCAAGTCGAAGATGAAAGATGGATTCAGGTGTTGTGAGATGTGTTAAGTGCACAACATCTGCAATTTCTTCCTTTCTTTTCAGTGAAGACTCGTGTAACTCATCAGAAGATTTGTCCATGGTGCCATATATGTAATCATATATTGGCATAAATAGAGAGTAGTTTGTCCTGAACTGGGTGTGGTGCAAAGAGTGAAACCTATCACAATATATAGAATTTTGTAAACAAAGTAAATGTATGTTATATATAGTTTTAAGGTATACTTGAGGAAAGACTTTTCTTTGTATTTGTGGTAATTCAATTATTATGACATATTAAAAAGAGAAATTATCCATTCAATTATCCAGGTTAAAGATAATGACAGAAAACAGACAAAATCATGTTTTAGATTAACGTACAATGGAACTAAGGATGCACACAGGTCGGGCGCGTGCATACCTCGAGAATCAGGCCAGGACAAACCCATAGGGTCTCCTATTTCAAAATAATATATATATATTTCAAAAACTTTCATCTTATTTTTAAACTTTATTTTAAATTTATCATAATTTACATATAAAAATAGTTAAAAAAATTTTAAAAATGGGTGTTCTCTTACGAATGTCAGGTCAAAAAGTCTCGAAACCAAGGCCTGGTTCGACCCGAAAAGAGACACAACCTTATGGCAAGAAATCCACGTTGGTAGGCCGACCAGGGCCTTTATACAACCCTAAGTCAAACAAATAGGAAAGTTTGATAACTGAAATGGAACACAAGAAAAAAAGTTTTCAGACTAAAATGGAATGCACTCTATAGTTTTAGGATCAAAATGAAGTTTTGACATATAATATGTATTAACCAATACTTTAAGTTTCCAAAACCAAAACATAACATTTTTCAACCTGTGTCAAATTAGAGACATAATTTAGAAATACCTATATAATATATATATATATATATAATAAAAGGTTAAACTAAATATACTTACGATGGGGTGTACATGAGGTACTTGAGAGGTGGGAAAATTTGGAAGATCCAAATTGGAATGAGCTCAAAGTTAGAATGACCCATGTTATTCATGAAATCAATATAAGTAACGTATCCAGCGAATGCTATTACTGATGCTGTTCTTGTGAACACTGTTGTTAGTTTTGGTATTGCGAACAGCAAGAAATATGATATGTGCTCGGCGAATGGATGGATCACAGCTGTCACAACAACAACAACAACTTCACTTAGGGATATTTTTTAGAATAAATAATATCTATCATCATTGAAATGATGACTAATAAGATGGGCTCAAAAATACATTAAGCTTCTTTAAATTTTAGGTTGAGGAAAAAAAATATTTTTTGAGAAGTCATTTAAGATCTCCCGTCGACTTTGTGTCTCTAATACTTGGGAGGTTTCCCATAGTGAGACTCTGACATCCAAGTCAATATGGTATAAGAGAGACTAAAGAAAGATTAGGATTATAATATACCTGAATATGAGTTTATATAAGATCTTGAGAGGCATTTAGGTAATTCTACTGACTTGGAGGTAGAGGGATTCCACCGACCCAAACGTAGTGGGGGTCGGAGACACAGAGCCGGTGGGAGATCTCAGTTGACTTATCATTTTTGAATTTTAAATTTTGATAGATATATTTTTTGACATCATGTTTTAAATAAATTGCAAATACAATTTAAGGATTGATGGAGACTCACAAGTGATAGGCTGGGTGACAACAGAGGAATGATGATGAGAGTGGTAACGGGAATAAAGGAAATGGTGGTGGAGAGCTCTGTGAAGCCAATAATACAGAAACTCAACAACAAATGCATGAAGCATTATTGTGATAATAACACCATCTTTTCTCCATAATGGAAGCTTGCGTGCACCATCCAAGCTGTAATATCCCAAGTAGTACAGTATTCCATTCAACAATATTTGATCATCCCTGCATTATATATATATCCACAAATCTCAATCATTAATTTGACATTGAAATTAAAGAAGAAGAAGTGTGTGTATATATATATATGCATTTGATGATGAATTTAATTAAGGCAAAAACACCGTTTTATTTCTCAAACTTTACACCAATTATCAATTTCATCCTTAATCTTTGTTCGCGGTCAATTTCATCCCCAATGTTTAACATTTTGGTCAATTTTGTTCTTCGACTAACTTCTTTCAATAAATTAATGACAAACTTCATCATGTTTTTCAATCTAAGTTAGAAATTGAGTTTATTAAACTATTAATTTTACATTACATGTCATTAGCCGCATTATGAAACATTGGGGATAAAATTGACAGTTGGTGTAAAGTTTGTTGACTAAAAGAGTACTTTTGCCTTTAATTAATAAATGAGAACTATCAACTATATAGCTAACCAGTGATTTTCTCTATCAACTTGATCAAATTCAATGGGTTTGTCAACAATGGTAGCATTTCCTTTTGCAGTGCGATAACGAGAGAGAGTGATCCATATTTGGTTATGAAGCATTCGCCATAGCAATACTGGAAGTATGAGAAGTGGTGTTATATCCCTTTCTTCCTTATCCTTCGTTATGAAACAGTAAGTACTGTATATCACTCCTGGTGCCACTATCATGTACTGCGCGCAAATATAAAATAGTAAAATACTCATATTGGCCCCAAAAGTATGAAGTAAATTTCAAATTGGTCCTAAAATGTATTTGTTATGAAATAATACAAAAAATGGCAGCATTATATATTGATTCTTTTCATACGTCTATATGATTGTATTATGTTAGCCTAATTATTTATTATCATATCTTTCAAGTGCTCGTTAAGTATATCTCTCTATTAAAAAAAATTATGGATTTTTAAGTTTGAACTTAAATTTTATGATTTGATTATGCACTATTCTCTTTGATTATGCATTTCTCTCTATTTTCAGCTTTATGATTTTAATTTTGTCCTCATTTATTTTTTGAACTTTAGGAAAAATAAGTAATAATAATTTTTTTTATTGTTTTCTCCATTATCATTTTTATTTAGTATAAATGATTTTTTTAAGAAAAAAAATATATTTATTCTTTTTAAATACTGAAATAATATTTACATGATCATTGAGATTTGAGAGATGCAAAACTCACAATATACATGTTTATTATATACAATAAATATTTTTTTTAGAACTTAACTAGTGTTATTTTTTATATTTATAAATTACCATAAATGTGTATTTTCAATTTTTCACGAGACAATTGTTTATATATGTATATACATTATTCTTAGATATTTCATTTTTTTTATTTTAAAGTTTAAAATATTTTTTATATGTCCTTTAGAGTTTAGAGCATGCAATGTCTCCTAGTATATATGACTAAAGAGTTGTTTAACTGGTCATAATTATTTAATTAAAAATTTCAAATAATAAAAATTAAATATGTAGATCATATAATGAGAGATAGAAAAAATAATGGATAAAATAACATTTTTTTTATAATTTTATAATTATTATAATTAAATAATTATAAAATTTAAATTTATAAAAGAGGAAGAGTAGTGTTGGCACCTTAAAGCTTCCAAGAGGCTTCCATGGCCAATCAGTAAGGATTCCAGGTCTTGAAGCCATTTTTTCTCTGAAACTTCACAATCTGCTAGATTGATAGAAATATCTAAGCTAGCTAGATTTATATATTCCAGGTCTTTGAAATTTGTGTAAAATATTTTTTTTGGAAAAATTAATAATGTAATACAAGTCAGATCCATGACCAATTTTTTAATTTAATTTAATTTAAAATATATAAAAAAATTATAATTTACAGTCAATAAATTGGTTTGTTTGTTAAAAATACTAATTAATTAAGCTTTAGTGAAAATTCTGACATGGTTTTAGATTGTCTTGATTGATATAACACTTGATGAGCGAAAATCATGTATTATTGTTAAATATGAACAAATAATATATGTGAATAATAGTGTGAAGAAGAATAATGGTTACTCTCTTGAATTTTAACTACGTGCAAAAACTTCCATAAACTTTGGAAAGCAACAGAAAAGATTAAGAACTTTTTATTTTATCTTAAAATTTTTTACTATTATTAATTCTAAAAATAATTAATTTTAAGTTTGAATCAATATTGTAAGTATAACAAGAATTATAAAATTACAAAGAAATTTGATTTTTTTTTAAATAAAAATCTTAACAAAAGAAACCTGAAATCAAAAGTTTAAGGATTTTATTGTCTCTTATTCAAAATTCTAGAATTTTTGTTTACATAACGAAGAAGAATAGAATACATACCTATTAGTAATGCTTCTCCCGTCTCTGGACTTTTGGTATTGAGTGCAAGAAGAGAAAGTGCATGAAGATAGTGAAAAAGAAGAAGATAGCTTATTTAATATCTAATATATCTAATATATATATATATATAATTATATATACAATCAGGCCAATATATACATATAAGGCTTGCCATATTTGAAGAGAAATAAATGAACGAAATGGACTAATGGCTGCAGCCTGCAGGCTTTTGGTTTTACCGATAAATAAAATAGATTAAAATGCATTTAAGACTATAATTTGTAAGTCAGAACAAGTACAATCTTTCAACAGCGAATTATTGAAGATTCTTTAGAAAAAAAAAATTATTGAAGATTCGAGTTCTAAATTAGAACTACAAAATGTCTTTAAATGGGATACCAACTATTTATGAGTTTAAATAAGTTAATAAAAAAATAATTTTTTATTATGTATAAAATCACATCACTAATTATATGTAATGTCTACTTTACATATTGAATTAAAAAAATTACGTAGACTTCAATAAATAATTGGAGAAAAAAGATAAGGCGACAGGTTATCAACAAAATTTGGAAATCTATCAAAATTCTGCAAAATAAATAAATAAAACCAGACTGGCGCACCGTTTGTATGTTTCATTTTTGTTTCTTTGATATGTTAACAACAACTTTTGGCTATATTAATTTTAGTTGTTGAACTGAAAGGTAAATTTATTTATTTTTTCTAAATTGATGAATATATTACTCATTACTTTTCTGCAATTATGAAATTACAAACTATATTCGGCATCCTCATTTATTGGCTTCATCATATAGATGGAAGGCATGACTGGCATGTCACGAAAGTGTCTCCGTATTTTACATTAAATCAATGATAAATTACATAAATGATATATGTGGTTTAGCACGTTTGTTTTTAGGTGTTTTCTGCTTTAAAAAAAGGGTAAATTATAGAAAAGGGCATTGTGGTTTGGCCCATTTTCAGATAGGGTCCTGTGGTTTAAAAAGTGTCAACTTGGGGGCTTGTGGTTTCCTCTATTAGCAAATAGGGTCCTAGGTGGTTTTTTCCATCAAAATTAACAGAATTAAGTTAGAATAAATTTTAAGATGGACTGTTTTGTGATTTGAGCATTTCTTTCTATTAAAAAAACTTAAAAAAGGACTATATTGCAATTTGGACCAACTCTAAACAAAAAGCAATTTGTGGCTTCTTCTTCCCCCAAACAATTCGTGCGTTCTCTCTTCCTTCATTCAAATTAACAATTAACAACTCTAAACATCTCCTTTTGTTGGTTTTGAAGAAGTTCTTGACCGAAATGCACAAGAGAAAACCAAAGAATGCACAACAAAAAACTTGATGGGGAAGAAGAAGAAGCCGCCGACGGAAAACACCCACGACCTTGAACCACCACGGAAAACACCCACGTCCGCCGCCGACCAGATCTGTACAGAACTCGCCGCGAACCACCACTCTCCACCGAAGAACAATGACGTTTGAAACGCGTCTTCTCCAATGCTCCAAACCCAGAAAAGCGCCGGCGACGTTCACGAACCCAGCTTCCGTCGAGTTGTTCACGAATCCAGAAAAAGAAAAAACTCAGATCTCCGCCGCGAGCCACCGCTCGCCGTCCTTCCGGAGTTGTTCACGAACCCAGAAAAAACGAACTTCTGGGGTTCCGCCTTCTTCCCTGTGCCGCTCCCGTAACGGAGGCGGAATTGGTTTATGCGGTTGTTGAAGTCATTATCGGCGGCGAAGGATTGAGGTTCCGATGCCTCCGACGTATTGCACGGAGGTGGTTGGCGATTCACGTGGTGAAGGAAAGAAATGATTTAGGTGAAGAAGACGAAGATGAACGAGAAGAATGTGGGAATGAAGTAGCTTTTTTGTTAAAATTGCAATATAGTCTTTTTTAAAGTTTGTTTTAATAGAAAAAATGCTCAAATCACAAAACAGTCCATCTTAAAATTTATTCTAACTTAATTATGTTAATTTGGATGGAAAAAACCACCTAGGACCCTATTTGCTAATAGAGGAAACCACAAGCCCCCAAATTGACACTTTTTAAACCACAGGACCCTATCTGAAAATGGGTCAAACCACATGGCCCTTTTCTATAATTTACCCTTAAAAAAATTACATTATGATACTATATAATTTGTACCATGAACATTTAAAGTGTCTGTGATTTTGTTAAGTTAAAAATTAACACCATCTATCACATGACTCAATCTTAATAATCAATTTCTATTATATTTTAATCGTCAATTTCTATTATATCTTAGTTATCAATTTTTATTCCAATGTTAAATAGTTATTTTGATCATCAAAGAGTAAGTTTATTTTGCAAAATAGTGAGCTGCTACTTTTTTGTTTTTGCAAAAATGGGTAGCAGTATAGTGCCGCTACCCAATTTTGCAAAAACAAAAAAATTAGTGACATGTGGCCATTATTTTTTGGTTTTTGGAAAATGGGTAGTGGCACCATGTATCTATTCTTTCTCTCTTTTTAAATTGCATCAATTTCTTGGACTCGGTTTAGGACAAAATTCTTTGTTTTCTTGAAATGGTTGGATTTGATGAGTTCAATGGAAGATATAAATGACTTGTAGTTGTAATGCATTGGTTTAAATTTAAAAAGTTTATTTTAAAACTTGATATTCATGGTCAAAACTTTAAATTTTAGTCCCTATGGAGGATTTTGATAACTTTGATGAGTCAAATGGACTACTTTCAAACTACTTTTTTTTTTTGCAAAAATAGATAGTAGTACATTATCGATACTCCTTTTTGCAAAAATAGGCATTTTTTATTACATTTCAGTAATATTAATTACATGGGCTAGCCCATTTTATAAAAAAAATATATATTTAATATTTTTTAATTAAAAAATAATTAGTAGGAATAAATATTATTATTGAATCAAAGTTTGAAGATGGGGAAGGAATTCTCAACCCGCAATAAATAAAGGAGTATTTATTTAATTATATAGTTTGGTCTTTTAGAATATGGCGTCTTTGGAACTTTTATTGTATCGGAAGACCCAATAAATTGAGATTCCCTTATTGGGCCAGATCATTTCGAGGCAAGCAGATCGTTTATGATAAAGAGGAGGAGCTTCAAGAGAATGAAATAACACTATATAAATATGTGGGATGATTTTTAACTATTGTTAAGCACATGCTATTGATCCCTCAAATTTCAAAAATTCGACACAGTTGGTTCCTCAAACATTTTCCATCCATTATTTCGTTAAAAAAAAATAAAATTGATTTTTAACTCCTAAAAATTTGTATTTTTGTATTAAGGACTTTTTTCTCTACAATAGAACCAAAATGTAAAAAAGAAGAAATAACTTGGAGGCCTTAGTTTATTTCACCCAAAAAAACAACTCCTCTCTCTCATCTCTCTCTCTCTAGTCTCACAAATTAGAACATGAATCAAATTGAATGTCGGGAAAGCAAGATCAAATTTGGAGTTTGCTGTAATTCTTCTTCTTCAACCTCTAATGGGCATTGTTTGTGCGCACTGCTCATTAGCCGTTGTTCCTCTATTTTTGCACCCTATGAGCTTGCTGGTCAATAAAATGACACAAATTAGAGACAAAAATCATTAGGTCTCCAATTTCTGTCTTTCTTATAGTGTTGATTTGGTCAATTATTTTCTTTTTGTGACTTTTGCTCCTTGAATCATCCACTCTCATCCCCATATACCAATATCTCAAAATGTAGCTTAAATTAGTTTAAGAAATGAAAAAAATCCAACCTTGGAACTCTAACCTCAATGTTCGAAAACTCTAGCAAAATCAAATTTCGGGAAAGCAAAAGCAAAATCAATAATGTTCAGCATCTACAATTTGGGGTTTGATTTTGCTAGAGAGATAGAGAGAGAGAGAGAGCCCAATGAGAGAGACCAGAGAGATGAGAGAGAGAGAGAGTAGAGAGAGAGAGACCAAAGAGAGAGGAGTTTTTTTGGGTGAAATAAATTTAAACTTTAATGTCAAAATTTAAACTTTTAAGAATTAAATATCAATTTTGTCTTTTTTAAATGGAAAAATGGATGGAAAACGTTTGAGGGACCAACTGTGACAAGTTTTGAAAAACTGAGGGACCAATATAGAACAAAAAATAACCGAGGGACTAATTTAAAACATTGAGCATAACTGAGAAACCAAAATAAAACTTTGGCGTAAAAATATTAAGCATTTACGGGATCAACTGAACAATTTTCATTAACAATCAAAACAAACGGGAAGTGGATCCTCTACCATACTAATTTTGATGCTGTCTCTACTGTATGATAATCTAAACCGTTTATTAGATCTAGTGGCTCACCTAAAGCCACATGTCAATTTTATTTTTCATGTGTTTGCCACCCAATTATTTCCCTTTTCCATTATCTTCTCTACTTTGCCTCATCCATTACCTTCTCCGTTTAGTCTTTTCATTCTCCACCATTCTTCCTTCTCCTCCTTCCAATATTGAAGCATCCTCTGACTTCGCCTACTCCTCCATCCATTTCGCGACTTTATTTTTTGCCTCAAGATCGGTCTCACCTTCCGCAACTTCCACCTCCTCTGTCGAAAATACAAAGCTTCAGAAACTATACCCATTTCAGAGAGAGACAAAGAGACGCCANTATAATTAATAAAATATTTAATTAATTATTATAATTAATAAAATAAAGTACCAAAAAATAACCTCAACCCTCATATCTCTTTTGTGCAGGTAATGTGGACTTATTTTACACACCCAATATTAAACTTAGGTCTAACAGAAAGAATCATCATATCTTGATCTTGGAAATACTTAAGTAATCCTACATGCCCTTTGCCACATGCCCATGTCGTTGGGAATCGTGTGTTGGGAGAGACGCCATTCATGAAGACATAAGTCAAAATAAAATGGAATTAAGCATAGAGTAATGGAGATAAGAATTGTTAATCATTCATCACGAATTACATGGAAGGCATCAAGTTTCTGAGTGTTTCTCGTCGGTTCCGTTTTGCACTTTGTGAGTATCACAGGGTGTGCACAGTAATTTTCACCTCCTCCGCCGTATCGGCGCCGGCGACATCAGCACCGTCTACCGCTCGGCCATCGCAACCAGTCCTCCGTCGCCGATGGAGATGTTTTAACATTGGAAGAAGAAGAAGAAGGAAGAGTATGTGGAGAATGTAAGGCCAAACGAAGAAAGGTAATGGAAGCCAGCGAAGAGAATGGACCGAGAGAAATAATTGGGTGTTAAAGCACATGAAAATAAAATGGACACATGCCATTGAGTGAGTCACTAGATCTAATAAACGGTTAAGATTCTTATAAAGCCGAGACAACACCCAAAAAAATATAGTAGAGGATCCCCTCCCAAACAAATGAGTTCAAATACAATTAAAATTAGGGTAAATTATCCTGCGAAGCTTTCTCGTTTCTTCATCGTCTCTGTGCCCAGTTTTCTTCATCGTCTATGTGCCCAGTTTTTCCAATAAGCCTCTCCAGAAAATGCAATGAGTTCTAGGGAGCGTGGTAAGGACCTTTCATCTGAAGAAGAAGACCTGATCAGCCGAAATAAGAAAAAATTCAAAGATGGTGACGCGGTGTTCTCCGGCTCTGTTTCTGGACCTGTATCTTATGCAGATCTGGAAATTCTAGATGGCGGGATCAGGGAAAGCGATTGTGTCCCTGGATCTTTCAAGAACGCGGTTCTTAGACAGACGCAAGATGGAAATCACATCCTGACAGCTGAAAATTCATTGGAAAACAGTGCAACCATGGACAAATCTATGACCGACCAAGAACATCACCAAGATATGAGAGACCCGATGCAAACCCCTTCCTTGACTCAACAAGAAAGTTCTGTGACGGAATCATCCTTCCTTAAGGATCCTGAAGGTGATGAGGCTTGCCTAGTTGTGTCAATACCAAAAACAGAAAGGGAACGAATGGGAAGGCCACTGAATAATACTTTGATTATCAAGCTGCTTGGGATAAGTATTGGTTTCAATTTTCTTGTCAAAAAACTTAAAGAACTATGGGCCCCCAAGGGGGAAATAGAAATAATTGATTTGCCCTGTGACTATTTTTTTGTTAGATTTACTCATGAGGATGATCTTGACTTTGCACTTTGTGGAGGTCCCTGGATTATCCTAGATCATTACTTAACAGTGCGAAAATGGTTTTCTGACTTTGATCCGGAAACGGATAAAATAAATACTATTTCGGCTTGGATAAGATTCCCAAAACTCCCATTTGATCTTTTTGATTCTAAATTTCTAACTAGTTTTGGAAACAGTATAGGAAAAACTATTAAGATCGATACCACCACAACTAGACAAGCTAGGGGAAAGTTTGCTAGAATGTGTGTAGAAATAGATCTATCGAAACCACTTATTTCCAAATATAAACTTGATGGAAAAAAGTACTTTATAGAATATGAAAGCATTCATATGATCTGTTTTGAATGTGGTAAATATGGTCACTTGACTGATAAATGTCCCTCTAACCCTGTCAATGTTGAAAGTACTTTTGAGAATCAGGTTCAAGACTTGGAAGCAAAAGATAATGCTAAGTTTGGACCATGGATGGTAGTTAAGAAAACAAGAAGAACAAGGAAAGGTAAAACGGCTGGCATTGATACAGGAGGAAAACAAGGCATGATGCATAATGAGAACCATCAACAAGAAATTAAGACCCACACAGAAGTTGGTGAATCCTCCAGATTTAAAATCCTGGAGCATACTACAAATGAAGATGAAGACTCAGCCTCTGAAAGTGGATCTGATGAAGCAATGGAAGAATCAGACAATGAAACAAGACAATATCATAATAAAGGAAGCCAAAGTAAAAAGAAGCAAACCAATTCTCAAAATAAAGATAAAGGGCCACCAAGCCCAAACAGCAAAGAAAGACCAATTAATGGGCCAGCAAAGTTCACTAGAAATGACTCAATGCCCTCCACTGTGCTGAATCAAAAGGATGCTGACTTGGACCTTGGGCCCAACCCACTTGAAGCGGCTTCACGGGATCCAGGTTCTTACTCTTTGGGCGTTGCTATGAGGAGGCCCACTGCGCATAATGGGCCCCCTCCAAAACCACCTGACCATGCAAATACTGGCAACCATATGGAATCACGTATTGCACATGGGAAGGAAGCAGCCAGTGACCAAAATAATGAAAACTATGCAAACTATGATGTGGTAATGGGGGATGCACATGTGCATTCTCAAAATGCTTAATTCCTGTTTGTTTCCTACTCTTTTTTCTTGTTCTTAATGAAGTGCTTCATTTGGAATTGTCGGGGGGCTGGTAACCCCTCTTTTCTCAGACACATGATGAACTATAATACTATTTACAAACCTTCTTGCATTGCTCTTATTGAAACCAAATNGTTGAACCTCAATTTCCCTCCATTATCCAATTAATTTTCTCTCTTAATTATTTTATTTTATTTTCTCCCACCCTCAAGATCAATTCTCTCGGCAGAAGATCTCATGGTACAGAGGTAGCTACACAGAAAACACAGAAATCGGAATAAGGTTCATCTTCTATTTTGGCCAACGCGACGAATTCCAGTGTACATACTGTTTCTACACTTTCAAGTAAGTTTCAATGATTCTTGGGCATTTTTCCTCAATTGCATTTGAATCCAGTTTTATTATTTCATTCCACTTGCTTCTGAATTGCTACGAAATCTGATTCAGCCAATCAGGTTTCAATACAGCAAACGCAGTAGCTCCTAGCTTCACTGCGAAAAGGGGCCGATAATACAGAGAGAAAAAGAGAGATTGAAAGTGCAGTGTGAAAGAGCCGAGAATAGGGGGATTTTTTGGTGAGTCGAAAGTAGAGAGGAAGACAAGAAAGAAAGAGGGATACCGAATAGGAGAGAAAGAAATAACGAAATTGGAAAAAGAATTTAGCTTGGTGTGGAAGAAGGCCAAAATCAGTGCAAAGTGAGTTGAAATTACCAATCTTACTTCCTTTTTCTTTCTTTGGTTTCGTTTTTTTTCCTGGCTTGTGTATGGGCAGTCAATGTCAATAGTTCTGGTATATTCTTCACATTGTTGATGGTTGAGTGATGTTTGGAATCAGTTTGTGATTTGGTTGTATGAGGGGTTTGTCTTTCATTTGAAGCAAAACTTACATTTTGGTTGTTCAAACTCATGTTCACAAGATGCTTGTGAAAATGCCTCATGAAGTTGAAATTGTTATTTCAAGTACTCGAGGATGTTAGCATGTAAACCAGAATTTATAGTTGGTTGCTGAACTTGACGCCCACCATGTGTTTGTCAAAATTCCCCAATGAACAGTAGTAAAATTGAGAACGTAGGCAGTGTATATGATTTATGCAAATGCTGCTGCTGATGATGAGAATGCAAATGCAGTACTACACTAATTTGGTTTGCTGATGTAATTACTTATTGCTAATTGCAATTTGTTATTGAGATTTGAAACTTATTCTATATCACTTTTGAATTTAAATATAAAAGTGTTGTTTGATTTTGATATATATGTATATAATATTCATATTTTTTAATTTGACTGATTTAATTGATCAGTTACTAAAACATTGCACTAGAGCTTCTCTTCCACCTACATGCCTCCAAGGAAGAAGCCCAGCTCTTCATCATCTTCCTCCAAGAAATCGAATCCGAACAATCAGGCTCAGCCTTCGAAGTTTGGCATCCAGCATTTCTTTGAGCGCCACACCCAGAATGCTCTTCAGGCCTCTCAGAAGCATCCAAAGACTGAAGCAAATGCAAACGGCTCTATTCCTAATGTTACTGGATCGGAAGCCGTTGCTCCAAAAAAGTTGGTTTCTGTTCTTCCGGAACCTGAAAATGTTTTGAAACGAGAAGCATCTGGGTTGGAAATTGCAAATTCAAAGTTTGAGAATCCGAAAGACAGCCTGCCACTGCCCACAAATGAAGCTAATTTGTTGTCGGAGAATACTCCTTCAGAGAATATGGTAATACCAGGGTTTAATGTCGCAGAGAATCTCCCCGAGGTGTCTCCAGAAATATCTAAGACTGTGCCCCATAAGCGCTTTAAGTTCTCACCTGGCATGGTAGTCAATTTGTTATTGGCCTTTCTCTCTCTTCCTCTCTTTTAATAATGTGCTCATTTCCTTCTTTTTCTTTTATATTACTGAATGCCCTGGCAACTTTCAGTGCATCGAAAGAAACACATCAATTCGATGGGCTCCTAATCAGTTGGGTTAACTAACTACTACGGAAATTCAGTACATTTTAGTTTTCCCTTTGTATAAATGTAGGCAGTGTATGTGTCCCTCAATGCCTGAGTTCATTACTTCATTTCTCAAGAAAACTTTTCAGAGAACTCTTCATTGTATCTGAAGCTTCCAGTTTCTTTATTTTTCTCGTAACTACTGAATACACTTGTGAGATAAATGCTATTTATTATTTAATTATTGTGATTAGCTGTAATGCTATTTTTAGGAGTTAATATATAGTCTAGAATAGTTTTTTGTATGTTTAGAGGTTGTTCTGATTATTAGTGTTTTTTTTTAAAAAAGCCTTGTAAAAGTTTTCTCTGAAGAAAAATACAGTTCATCCCACAACCCTAATTCTATTGGTTTCACATAACACTTTTAGTGATTACATTCTAACGCAAGTTGTTAAGAAAACATGTTTTTGTTCTTTACTTCAGTGTATCTGATTCTACGTTTCTGAAATTATATTTCGAGGGTAGTTTATAAAGCAGAGCCAGGATGAAGGGATTGATGAGGTTACGTGGAAGATATCTCCAGTGAATGAAAGACTCCAAGCAGTATCAAAACACATGCCTCAGATGATTCAAGCGTTGGCTGACTCTTCCAGAAATAACTTGTTTCCCATTGGGAACTCCTCAGAGGATAAGGTGAGTTTATGAGGGGTACATACTTTTGATTAGATTTTGTTAATGGGAATGTATTTGTATATTAACAATGCATTGTGCAGAGTTTTGAGGGTATTGGTGGCAAACTTGATAAGTTGCTTGCATCACCAATTCCCAACACTGCGGAAAGATCGATGATATCAAAGAACAAAATTGGTTTGAAGAGGATAAATCCAGACCGAGACATGGGTATTAATGTTAAGGCAACTACTATGAGTAACTCTGGAGTAGCTTGTGAACGGAGTCCCTTCAGAACTCCACCATCTTTATCTTATTGCCCTGATAAGGTAATTTAATCTTCATTGTCTATTGGTTCTAGTGACCTTCTAGATCTTCCATTTACATTGCACATCTTATAATATAGAAAAATGCTAAAGCCAAAAGTTCTTCCAACATGTTTGGATTTTTCCCCTTCCTATCTGTCAAATAGTGTATTTTACTAATTTTGTTTCTTTTTTATGTTTCATTTGAAGGGGCAACTTGTCAGGGATCTTGAGCACAATGGCCCATCTGACCAACTTTATTTAAGACAGCATAAGAAGGTTAGGCCTCCTTACTTGTTTTTTTTATATTAATTTATTCAGATCATAAACTGAGAGGCACTAAAATGCGAAAGGCGCTAGACTCATAAAACGCCTTAGGTGAAAGGAGCTAAAAAGGTGCACGTCTGCCTGAGTGAAGTGCTGTGATAGAAAACAAAATGCTAGCATTATGCTACATGAACAAAAATAAAGAAATCTATGTTTGTAGCAGCATTTGACACGTAAATTAGCTATTCTAACATAATAATCATCAAGTCATAAGTCTCTATAATTATCAGTGAGCCATCAGAGTCGACGTTAAAGTGTTCAGTAATCAATTTTACAATCTAAAATTGGCCTCGAAGTGTAACACTAAGCTATTAGACTAATAAAAAATATTCTAAATAATAACTATTACTTATTAAACTATTGGGTCGGGCTTCTTATTTTGAAGCGTTTGGTTGCTTATTTGTTTAGCTTGGACTGAGCTTTCTTTCATTTTTATGTGCAAATTTTACTCAGGCGCCAAAAGGCGCTTGCCTTTACTAGGCAAAAAGCACCAAAGGCATTGCAAGGTGAGTGCCTGGTTGAACCTAGCGCCTTCCATTGTCCAAGAGGCGCTGGGGAGGAATAGCACCTCAGCACCTTAGCACCAAGGCAAGCGCCTTTGACTACACTGTGAGCAGCATTGCATTAAAGTTATAAACAATCAGATTTCTAACTAAGGACAATTACTTTGCCATCAATAGTTACTTTAATAAAACATCTTTTTCACTTCTCAACCATTTTTGGCTGAATTCATACTGTCTTTATTATCTTGTTTAAGCTATTTGAATGCTTTTCCTGAAACACTGCCTCTCAATCTTTTGCTTCTTTAGTGGAGACTTGTGACCTTTTACTTGACAGTCTTTGCAATGGTTAAACTGCAGTAGTTCCTACAGGAAGCAGCAAATTCATAAGAACACTTGTATTTCTGTAGGCGTTGCTTGAATTGTTAGATCAAGTTGAAGATGCCATTTGTGTTGAAGATGCCATTTGTGTTGAAGATGCTACAATTGGTAATAAAAGTACATGTTACTTAAAATCTCAAGATGGAATCATTGATAATTTCCCTGTTAGAGTTGACCATGCAGAAGAAAGGACAAAATTTCATGCACCAGAAGAGGTCATTGGTGTGACCGATTTTAATTATTTGGTTTTGGAGGTGTGCTTTTGTTATCACGTTCTGTTTTACTTTATTTTGGTTGACAATAAACAAGTTCTCGTTGGCTTACTGTTCTGTACTTTCTGCTTTAGGTGTCTGAAAAGTGTAGACCTTCCGATTCATCCGGTGCTCAATGCCCATACAAGGTTTACTTTGGCTCATTGCTGTAAAACCTTGAATTATTGCTTTTGAAATATCTGATAAATGGTTTACTTGATCCATTAATTTCTAGGTGCTTCGATTACTAAATGAACAATCTGGCGAAGAGCGGGCTGTAAACTTGTGGGAAGAGTGGTAAGTTGGTGCCTTGAACTGTTTGTGAGCTAATTAATAAAGTCTATCTTATGTATTTGTAATATTTTGACACTAAAATTTTGAAATATCTGATGGTTCTTGTTATTTAATGACTCCTGTCTTCTACATCGAAAGCCCTTGCTCGATTGAGTAATTGTATACGAACTTAAATGGGTTATTAAATTCTCAGTTTCTAAATCCTCCTGTCTGTTAATTATTATGATTTAAATAATTATATTTCTATCATTTCCAATTCTTGCTCCAAATTGTTGCAGGTCTTACAGTGTTATTTCACCTGGAGATACTGTGAATATAATTGGTCAATTTGATGAACAGGGGAGTTGTGATGTGGATCATGATAATAATTTCTTGATTGTACACCCAGATATTCTGGTGTCTGGAACTCGGGTATCTATTGTTTGCTATCTAGATACTATATTTATGTATTTGTGTTTATGGCTTTAATAATCTTCTTTAGTTTACTTTATTAGATGTTGATTGCCTGATATGTCATAATTATTTAGGAACAGCATTTTCTTATGCTCTCTAATTACATAGCAATAAAGTCTTGTCAAAATTTCCTTTATAATGTGAGAATGCCAGTTCGTGGCCAAAATTGTGGAGGGCTTTAAGTTTAGTCACTTATATGGTTTATGCTGAAATTCAAGAAGATAGCATGGAAAATGACTAGTGCTTTTATTGCACTTGGTGTTTATGGGTATTTTCATTTTTCCATATATGTTTAAAGATTAGAAGATGTATTATTGTGGTGTTGTAACTTGGAACCTCATCTCCTGCTTTATAGTCTCTCTTTTCTCACCTATTAATAATGTTTTTGTAATTTAGATAAAGAAAAAAAAAGAGAATGAATCATAGAAATTCACCATTAAACCTCAGGCTCTCCAACTTTTATTTTACATTTTGTTGTACAAATAAAAATGCTTTAAAATAGATGTTAAAAAATGTCTATATGTGAATGGTTACTACTTTAGCCTCCTGTAGATTTGCCTGATGCACTTCATGAAGTTTCAAAATTCCACCTGTAAAGTGGTCTCTGCAGAACTGATTCAGAAACTTTGCCCTATTTATTTCTACATTATCCAGCATTGAGTTACCTTTGGAATAAAGCTATTTGGTATTATTGGAGAGTTGAGTATTTCTTGATTCTTCAAATCAGTTTCTCCAATTTTGATTCGAAGGGTTTAAAAACAAGTGGGAAAAATATTTGAGTAAATTAACGATTTAGTCACCAAATGATAACAAGTTTCTCAATTTAGTCCTGAAATGATAAGTCTGTCAATAAAGACACATGGAAACATGTTTCTGTATGAAACCAATCATGGTAGCCAGAGGATGCAAGAGATAGCCTCTTGTATGACCAATAATAGAATAGTGAGAGTATAAGTATAACTTTTGATAGCAAAAGCTTTATATCAAAGATATTAGGAACCTTACATAAGTTTTTCCCTTATATCTAGCCACCACTTTTGTGGTGGCACTATATCACATTCAAAAAGTTAATGAAAGAATGAAAATTACCTTTTGGTTCTACCCAAAAAAGAAAAGAAAATTACCTTTTGGTTATATGCTACATAAAGATTGGTATTATCTTATTCCATAGTTTTGCGTATTGAACTGTTAGATGATAGTGTTTTTTAAGGCTACCTTCTTTGTGGTGAACCTCTTGTGTATGTTTCATTGTATTTTATTGAATATGTTTCAACCTAATACACAAAATTCTTCTAGGTTGCTTCTAGTTTTAGTTGCCCAAGGAGAACTGTCTTAGATGAGAGATTGAAACACAACGAGTACTCAATTGCAGCATTGATAGGAACCTTGCTTCACCAAATTTTTCAGGTCAAAGTTCCTTCTGTTCCCTATAAAGTTGTGGTACTTATTCATGTGTGTGTGTGTGTAATTATTCCAATGAATCAGACATGATTTTTCTATTTCTGTTTTTTTTCCTTTCTTATTTTTTGTGGATAGGCTGGACTTGTGAAGGATAGTCCTTCAATAAACTTCTTGGAGGAATATGCACGGGTGGTACTCCACAAAAATGTTGAAAGCTTGTATGCTTGTGGAGGTGAGAATTTGTGTGTTTGTGTATTTATTCTTGTGTATATTTGCCTCATTGTGAGCTGATATCATCATCGAACAATTGATCTCAACATTATGCATTGGAAGGTTTGTTAAACTCATTATTTTACATTTTTACTGTTTGATTCTTAACATTTTCATCAAAACTTGTTCAAAAGAGGTTCAGATCTATGTAATCTGTTGACCATGGGTCAATTTCAGGAGTGTTAACTTTTTTCCTTTGTGATTATTACAGTAAACGAAAATGATGTTCACAAAACCTTGATTGATGCAATCCCAAGACTATTGAACTGGATCAAACTGTTCAAGAATTCAGAGGTGTGTTAAAATAACTTGTGCTTTCCTTCATGAACTAATGAACTTCTACTATCTGGCAGAGGCTATTGTCTTATTGGTGCCATCCATAAGTTCATCATAAGACTTCATGGCTTTGTGTCTTTTCTAAACTTCAGCAATCTAATATCTGTCCCTTATGAATAAAACAATTTTTTTCTGGGAAACCTTGCTGACTATTTTAGTCTATCATCAACAGGTGCAAGTATGCTAAGAATAGGATTTATTGGCAAGAATAAGAGTCATATTTTCTGATATATAAATTAATGTTGAGCTTGCGGATAGAATCTGATTGAAGGATATGGGTCATCAATTTATGTTTATCATGTTCCTCATCATGCTTGACACACAACATTGGCCTGTGAGAGCAAAAAGTATGTCAAAAACTTTTGTGGGGATGTGAATGTTAAATGAAAACTGTCAACAAGAAAATAGGACAAGTAGGTTTAGATTGATGATTTAAGCCGTAAGAAACTAAGAATTGTTGTTCTATCTGGATTTGCTAGTTTCAATGTTGGACAAAAGATGATCTAAGCGGTAATTAATTAGAATTCTGGACTAAAGAAGTGAAATGGTGACTAAGGTGTTATAAAACTTGCCCCTTGTTGGATGTTTTTTGGGAATAAACCTCACTGCCGACCTGATTTTGCTTTTTATAATTCATTCATGCAGTTGACATAAAAAACTTGGCATTAACACGTGTAACTGTCATATTTCCATTAAAATTTGTTTGTCTTATCTTTGATGATACTGGTTATATAGTATTGAAATGTACGGCTCAACACACTGTTTGAAACTTTTACTCTATATGTTTTTTAATATGTTCTTACTTGATAATTTTGACACTGTGACTGATGAGTTTAAGTTTGACAGGAAAAGAAAGATGCCTATGTTGATTTTGGGTTTGATGATGGGCTAAAGAAAGTTGACATATCTGAGGCAAGAATCTATCCTGGTCTCTGTCTAAAACCAGCTGATTAATTATGTATCTTAATGCATCTATAAGGATTAGTCTTGTTGATGAAGTATAGTTGTAGATATACAAATTGTGAGATAAATGGTTTTGTTTTAATGTTTTAGTCTTTTCAATTTTACTTGGACATTCTGTGAATTTAAAACAAATAAGAATTTATTGCATACATTTCCATCTGATAATTTCATTATCATATGCATATGTACCCATACACATCTATATATTACCGTTAATATTGAACATTTTTCTTAAAAGGGACATCATATGTTCTTTAAGGCATCTGTGTCAAATGCAGGTTATTGATATTGAGGAGATGGCATGGGCTCCTAAATATGGTTTGAAAGGGATGATTGATGCTTCTGTTCGTGTGAATGTTCAACCACAGAAAAATGAAGTGGGTGAGAAGATCATGCCATTAGAGTTCAAAACTGGTAAAGCAACGCATAGCCAGGCAAGATTCTGGTCCATATTACTAATATCTAGTTATCTACCATGAAAGGCCAGGTTGAATAGATATCATATTCCAACAAAAATTTATAAAGCTCCTCATATTAAATTGTCTTTTATGTTATTTCCCTCTTATGAGAATTGCATGTCATATTTGCAGTCAACTATAGAACACCGTGCCCAAGTAATCTTATACACTCTTCTGATGTCTGAAAGGTGCATAATATTCTGTCCTAGCTGCATATCTATTTTATAGTATTTCTGGAAAAAAGGTCCTTTTCTTTTTAAGAAAAAAAAATGTATAATGATTATTTTGATAGGTACCAAAAGACTATTGATTCTGGTCTTCTATATTATCTCCAGTCAGATCAGACACAGGTAAGATTATGTTGATATATTTTATCTATATGTTTCTAATAAGAGCAGTTTGATAATTTTTTGTTATGTGCTAAGGGCATTGAGGTTCGAAGATCTGACTTAGTTGGGCTAATCATGCGACGAAATGAGCTTGCAAGCGATACTCTTAAGGCATTAACTATGCAACAACTGCCTCCAATGTTACAGGCATGAGCTTTATCCAAGTTGCTACACAATGTTTTTATAACAAATTTGCCAGATTGTCATTACCACTTTTCTCATATCTCAATTGCAGAGTCCAAGCATTTGCAAAGGTTGCCGCCATCTCAATGTTTGTAGCATTTATCATAAGGTACTTCTCTACATGTGTGACGGGTTTTGCAAATTGTAACTGCTTGTGACATGTATCCTAATTACTTACAGCTATACCTATTTTCTGCTGATTCTTTTTTAATTTTCGAAACTTGATTTTCTCAGACAAATTTTAAAACTTTAATGTCTAACTGGGATTTTACTGTTAAGTTTCCATATGAAAAAAAATGTACGTTTAAGTCAGTATTTTGCTTCTAAAGCCAAGGAACCTTTAACTATTTAAAGAATGATAGGACATCTGCTATTCTAATATTACTTATCATATGAATCTAACAAGAAAACTCCCTTCAAATAGCTAGTAGGGAGATTAGAGAAAGAAAACAGCCTAGCAGCACTATATACAAGCTAATAATAATGATAATTTGGCATTCGCGAGCTTTATTGATATATACCTGCAGGCTCATACAATTCTTCACATTCCCACCACCTTATGTGCCAGGTGTTGTTTGGCTCTGCCTCTCTAGCTGACTCCCTTTTTCTCTCGTTCTATACACCTTGGTCTTTTTTGTCTTAGGCCCAATATCACTACGTCCAGCCTTCTCTTCCTTCGCTCTCCTTGCTCTGCTTTTGCGTTTTAACTTGAGTAGATATAGTAGGTCCATTCTATTATTGCATGTTGCTGCTGTTCTCCATTTCCAATCACGAAAATTGTGAATAGTTTGTGTATTTATGATTTATCCTAGATTTGTTCTTTGTTGAGAAGGTGCTAGACTGTTAGTAGGTTTTACAGAACATGTCTTTGTTTTTCTTTGTCAAGGGACTTTTCATTCAGGAACCTTAACATCTGTTTCCACTTTTCTTTTATGGGGTTGTTGGACCTCAAGCGTTGTAGATTAAATGATTATTATTCCTGAGGAATCATGTACTCTTGTCTAAGCAGTGGAAACCGGTACAAGTATCTAACTTTGGACAATTATGAAATAATTTTGTTAGCACTATATTGTGACAAGGAGTTCCTATTGCAGCAGATTGCTCTGGACAATAGTTGTAAAATGGGGTTCTGAATGGGTGGAATTTTTTTTTCAAGTATTGTTGATATTGTCAATTATAAGACTATCTGCTGGAGCCAGGAATAAGGTCTAGACTCTAGAGCAACACACTAAGGTTTAGAGCCAGTTATTATGGCACCCTAGGATTTTATTTAAGTCTAGTTAGAACTTTCCTTTCAAATGTAGCTGGGCCAATACTGAAGATTATTCAAACATTAGTTGTTTATAAATTGATATGAACATCTGTGACAGACATAGACTAAAGCTAGCTTCTGACGATAGAGAGCCAAGCGCCATAAAATTATAAACCCAAGTGACCTTGGGGAACTCTTCCCTCAACTGTTGATGGGAGAGTCAGAGAACCAAATCACTCAGCCTTTCACTAGTTAGAATCCTTTCCGGGTAGCCATCTCCATGCTATCAACAACTAGGCTCTGATATCAATTGATGAGATCCATGTGCCTTTGGATAATCCTCCTTCAAAAGCTAGCTGTTGAAGGGAGAAAATCAAACCACTTAAGTACTCGTATCCCATACCATTCAATGTGGGACTTTGGCATTGTTTACTACTCAGGTCCTCATTAAAATCATAATATTCAAGCATGCTATGCAGCTGGACCCCATGCATGAAATTACCATGTGTAGGATTAAAGAAACAAGAATGCCTTGGAAAACCTTCATAAAAAAGGGCTCGTACTACATCTATTTATAAGGGAGTTAAGTTGTCTAGTTTATGACACAACCTATTTGGGACATCTATAGTGTAACTGAATAAAGAAAGGAGATAAACAAACATTATTCTAATGGAGTCTAAATGGCCTGTATAGAGTTTCAGGATTCTGACCAGTGATTGTATCTGAAGCTGGTCATAATGTTATTACAAAATTTGTGTAATCATTATTCTTTGTAATGTGTTTATTTGTTCATATTGTGGTGTTTTATGTTAAAATGCTCTAGGTACATGGGGGAAGCGCTGAGAGTAGTGGGTTGGGGGATGTGTTTGATTCCCACACTAATCATGTGACATCTGCTCATTCTAAGTTCCTCTGCCATTGGGATCGTCTGATTGATTTAGAAGCTAAAGAGACTGAGGTTTAGTTTTTAAGTTAATGTTCTCTATACTTGCTCCAGTGAGTTTTGTTCTGAGTAATTTGACATCCTTTCCCTTCTTTTTTTTTTCCTATTTCTTGCTTCCTTTTGGTTTTCAGGTCATAAAGAAAGAGATGTGGCGATCGCATACTTCGAAGAGTCAGAACAGTGGTGGCATTTCTTCTATTGTTCTTGACTGTTCAGATAGGATTTCGTGTGAGAAATCTCTCAAAGATGGTCGTTTCATTTATCGTTTTGTACGACACGATCTGTCTTCTCTCTCTGAAGTTTCTGATGGTGATCCTTCTGCTGTTTCAACAAATTATTTGGATCTCACACTTAGAAGTGGAGACTATGTGGTATGATTTATTTTCTTACTCTTAAGTGAACTTAGATATTTGATTACTACATTGTTCCAAAAGCTTGTGATTGTACAATGTTCATTGCAGACAAATTGAAATTTGATGTTAATGCCAGTGGTTTGGTAACGTGATGTTGATTTCTTGTCAATATTTTGCTATCTATATTTGAAACTTCTGCACTCTTAGTTTAATAAATAGGGTTCAGTATGCAGATCACATGCAAAATGTATCTATATGTTTCTACTTCATCAGTGGTTTCAGTAACAGTAATCTTCCTAGGATAGCTGTTTGTTTGCATGATTGACATCTACATAGTAAAGAATCTAAGGTATAACTCAGAATGCATGTAAAATTTCTGCACATTTTACTAATGATACAGAAATGTCTATTATGCTTGACTGTTGTAATGCTATATTGATAGGCAATTTGGGTAGTATGGGATGTCTAAATCCCACGTCAAGTAGAATGGGATGCTCAGTGTAGTACTTAATTCCCTTGGTTCTCCCTCTTCAACAGTTAGTCTTTATGGAGGGTTCCCTAGGTCACTTGGGTCTCTATCAATTGTTATTAAAGCTTGGTGGTTGATGACACACAGAGAGTTACCTGAGGATGGTTTTGACCTACAAATGCTTCTGACAGTTAGAAGGCTGGTTAAAGTGTATGGGATGCTTAAGTCCCACATCAAGCAGAATGGATACTTGGTGGAATACTTAATTGCCTTGGTTCTACCCCTTCAACAACTAGCTTTTGAGGGAGGGTTCCCCAAGATCACTTGGGTCACTAACTCTATCATATACACAGTTCTAATTCTGCCTAAATGAACAAATTAAGAACTAATGTCTTTGTCTGTCTTAAGAAATTATAAATGTTCCTGGTCACTGACTCATTTCAGTCAACATTGAAAATCTGTACTACCACAAGTTCATGTCTAACTTGATATTTGACTCGTGTTTTCATTCCATGCAAGAGAACATCAAGCATCCATGAAACTTTATTCCCTGTATACTCTTATTAGTCAATATTTTGCATATTCCATTCCTTTTGGTTAGGACTTTGACTGGCCATGTCCATAAATCTGTCATTCATGATTCAATCAGTATGAGAGATTATAGTTTCCTTCCCAAGAAGTATCTATGTCAAGAACTGCTTCTGCTTTAAGAATTATGTATATAATTATTAATGACTGATTGTCTTTATACAATTACTTTGTTCTGCTTGACTTTTTAGATATTGAGCACTGAATCAACCCATCAAACTATCGCGAGTGGGGTGATTACTGATATTAGCCACACCCAGGTTTCTGTGAGTATAATAATTGCTCTCTTTTATTTTATTTGCGTCGTATACAGTTACACTTATCACGCATTTTGCTTCCAATGCTCAGACATACATGCATGTATATAATCATAGATTACAAGAAGCAGAATTCTTGCTGGCATAATTGTGTATAACTGAGATGACTGATTACAGTTTTATTATTTCTCTCTCTTTTTTTTTCCATAAAATGGTTTAGGTTTCCTTTCCAAAATGCTTGCGGATCCCAGGGAGCACTTCCAATACGCAAGATCTCCTTCAACAGGTATGGAGAATTGACAAGGATGAAGCTGTCACTTCATTTGCCATTATGAGGTGATTCTCTTCTCTGGTTACTGCTTCTTTCAAAACTTAATATGCAAGTTTATCATCTTCCAGTGTTTAAATTTATATATTTGTGTAATTTGTTTGACATTTTTCCTGAAAGGTTTAATCTTGTACAACTTTTTCTCCAAAATGATCAAAGTACCCATCTACGAAGAATGATTGTTGATCTTGAGGTGAGTTTGCCTATCCTGTTTGGTCCTTCCAACAACACTGTCTTCACTAGTTGCATGCCCTTATTCTCTGTTTTCCTGCTGGTGTAGGCACCTAAATTTGACAGTAATTCTATGGTCAGCCAGGATCCAGCGATATCTTATGTGTGGTCAGAGAAGAGTTTGAATGATGATCAACGTAGAGCAATTCTCAAGGTTTTCAATGAATCTAAAATTCTTCTATTCACGTCCTAAGAGGATGGATCCACTGCAGTAAGTTTTCCTGAAGTGGGCCTGAAGTTGAAACTGTGAGTTTTGGGATGTATGTCTCACACTTCAAGCCCACTTCAGGAAAACTTACTGCAGTGGATCCAAGCTCCAAATTTAATTCAACAGTTTTGTTTTTACAGAATTGACCTTTCTTGGTGGCCCCTCTGTTGTCAGATACTTACAGCGAAGGATTATGCACTTATACTAGGGATGCCAGGAACAGGGAAGACATCCACCATGGTTCATGCCGTGAAAGCCTTATTAATTAGAGGCACATCTATCTTGCTGACGGCCTATACAAACTCTGCGGTTGATAATTTACTTATCAAATTGAAAGCTCAGGTATCCATGCTTGCATTATATATATGTCAGTATGCCTATATGTGGTATATTAATGACCGTTATGTCCTAAAAGTGCAGGAGAAAGCCCATCAATGGCTTTTCTATTATATCTCTAACACACCTCTTCATGCAAAAGTCCTTTGGCTTTGCGGCGGTGTCTGAATGAAACCCTAAGTTGTTTTGGCCAATAATATGGACCTAAAACGCTCTGATACCATGTGTGATACCAATAGAATTAGGGCTATGGAATGAACTGTATTTTTCTTCAGAGTAGAAACTTTTACAAGGCTTTTTACAAAACACTAATAATCAGAACAAAAAACTCAAAACATACAAAAAAAACTATTCTAGACTATGAAGCACGGACACGGACACACCGACACGTCAAATTCTTAAACTTACATGACACGATACGGCATATATTTATATTCATAAATAATTAAAAATCCATAAATTTTGATGAAAAATTTAAAATTATAATCTCTATTGATAATATGTCTTGTGTGGCATTACTTTTTATTGTTTGTCATGTTAAAGTCACAAAAAATTGATTTTATATTTTGAAATCTATAAATATGTGTCGTGTGGGTGTCGTACGGGTGTCGGACATGGACACTTGTCTGACACGGCGACACGCCTTTAAAATGAAGTGTCCATACTTCATAGATTCTAGACTATATTCAAACTCCTAAAAAATAGACAATAATTACATAATAAATAACATTTATCTCACAGAGACTATTAAGACTTTAGCACATGCTCACATAAAGTGCTGCAGAGATTCAATGGCAAAAGCATCTATTTCGTCCCCAAACTTCACTTGCTCTCAATTTTGTCCCTAATCTTTTTTTACTGTCAATTTCGTCCCCAATCTTTCACATTTTCGTCAATTTTATCATTTGCTCTTACTTTAGCCAAATATTAACGACAGAATCTACGTGGCTAACGATATATAATGTAAAATTGATAGAAAAAGAAACTCAAATCCTAACTCAGATTGCAAAACAGGATGGAGTCTGTCGTTAATTTATTAAAAGAAGTGAGTCAAAGGATAAAATTGACGAAAATGTGAAAGATTGGGGACGAAATTGACAACAAAAAAAGATTGGGGACGGAATTGAGAACATGTGTAAAGTTTGGGGACGAAATGAGTGTTTTTGCCATTTTATTTTTTAAAAGCATGATAGTGTCTGGTGTCATAGATCAAACCTGACTGCCTGGGTAAAGAGGCTTTGACACCAGCTAAGAAGCACGGTACGCCAAAATTAAAGACTTACCCGTACCTGGTATGGGTACACCAAGGATACGTTGAAACTTGAAATACATACTGGATATGTATCTGCAATGTATTCAAGTTAGGTAGGGGAAAGTTGAACCATTTTGGCATTTTGGATTGAGTGAGGAGATAGAGTTGAGCATTGGGAAGAAGAGAGATGATTTTGGGTTGGGAGTGGAGAGAGAATTGAGCATTATGAGTAGTGGCAAGAGGAGAGAGAGACGTGAGAGGGTAGGTATGAAGTTATTTTTTTTGGTCAAATTAAATTAGTAAAAAGTTAATATTTTTAGTAAAAATATACTTTTTAATTCTTTTATTTTTAAATTGTATATTATGTATCATAAAATATTTATTGTTTGTTAACTAAAAGAAAAAAAATTATATGAGACATATTTTTTTTATATTATATATATATAATATTAAAATTGTTACCTGACCCATGCACGTACCCTGACCTTTTTTTTTTGGCTTGAATGCACGTACCCTTACTTGTGTGCATGCAACATAGGACTCCAGTCAGGGACTGCTTCATTGCAAAGCTGCTCCTAGGAGAGGGTTGGTCAATTGTTTTAATATATGTCTCTGTCCCACATCGCTTAGTTAAAGGGCCATCTAACACTATATATAATGGGGCAACCCTCTCCCTATGAGAGCTTTTTTGGGGAGAGTTAGGCCTTTCTACATGGTATCAGAACCTGGGCATGTGGGATGGATGAGCCTTACTGTGGGCTGCCCTGAGAATAACCCGTTGGCTTCACGCCCGAGTTGGGCGTGAGGGGGGCGTGTTGAAGTCCCACGTCGCTTAGTTAAAGGGCCTTCTAACACTATATATATAATGGGGCAACCCTCTCCCTATGAGAGCTCTTTTGGGGAGAGTCAGGCCTTTCTACATTGTGTTGAAGTCCCACATCGCTTAGTTAAAGGGCCTTCTAACTCTATATATATAATGGGGCAACCCTCTCCTTATGAGAGCTCTTTTGGGGAGAGTTAGGCCTTTCTACATGGTATCAGAGCCTGGGCGTGTGGGATGGATGAGCCTTACTACCTTACTATGGGCTGCCCTGGGAATTACCCGTTAGAAGAAACATGTGGGACTAAAACAGTCTCAGGAGAAACGACATGTTCTCTCTAAACTCCATCATGCTGAGTCAAAGTTAAAGCAATGTCTATTCACTTAAGAGCTCAAGCTTCTAAGATGTAATTATTCACGGACATCTTCCCTTCCCCCCTTCTCTTGTTTACTACTTTTGGGCTTAGAGATTATGTTACAGTTGTTCATGAACCTTAACAACCTAGGTTTTTTTTTTCCTCAATTAAAGTAGTCCGCACTTCTCCAATTCTTCATAATTAGATGGAACTTTATCACAAGGCAGGTGAATTGGTGGTTTGTTGCTCCACCCATAAAATCCAAGGAACTTTTTTGTAAAGAGTGTGTTAGAGGTTATAACTATTCTTGGGTCTTCAGTTGAACAACTTAAGCTTTTTTAGCTGTGCACCATTATTCATTGTCTTAGATGTACTTTACCGATCAAATCTAGCCATCATGAGTTTGTTTATTTCAAGTAAAAAAGCATGCTACTCTGACATTTAGCCTGCCTGGTAAATGTATGGTAGGATAACTTACTATATATCAAAACTTGTTTGCTACTTGAAGAATAAACTAAGTTTGGAATCTAAGGAACAATAGAAAATATTATGTCTCTTATTCATTCTTGAAAGGTAATAGTATTGGTCCATCTGTAGAAATGGTTTGTTCTTCTGATCTGATAAGATGATCTATATCTCAACTCCTTTTCTAGTTTAACTCTGACATGATACATAATTCTTATGCATTTTGACATGTGCTGCCATTTTGTTGGATAAGCTTTCCTTCTAGCAACTACAACCTTTGTGATAAATTGTTTGGTCCATTTCTTCAACTGTAGTTATGCTTATTATTGTCCAAAAGCAATTCATTTTTGGATCTATTGATT
This sequence comes from Chamaecrista fasciculata, assembly GCA_003254925.1. Lineage (NCBI taxonomy): Eukaryota > Viridiplantae > Streptophyta > Magnoliopsida > Fabales > Fabaceae > Chamaecrista > Chamaecrista fasciculata. The sequence continues at coordinate 7,626 of QANZ01024050.1, read as the reverse complement.
GTCTTGAATGCGCTACTGAATTTTCTATATAAAGGCACATCTGAAAATTATTAAATTTGAAGCATGTTGAATTGAAATTGCAGGGAATTGATTTTGTACGTATTGGAAGACATGAAGCAGTACATGAGGAGGTTAGAGGACACTGCCTTTCAGGTTGGCCGATTCATTATTGTTAGTGCTCTTCCTGTTATTCCTGTATAGTAGTTATACTCAATCTTATGACAATTGACCAGCAACAAACGTACAAAATGTTGAAGAGATCAAAATAAGGTTAGAACAAGTTAAAGTTGTTGCAGTCACATGTCTTGGCATCACCAGTCCTTTGCTTGCCAACAGGACATTTGATGTATGCATTATGGATGAAGCTGGGCAGACAACTTTACCAGTACGTTAGTAATTTCTTTATTATATTTTAGTTGACGTGGTACTCATTTTACTTGTCTAATTAAGATGACTGCCAAGTTTTAGCTCTTGTTGCTTATTGGAAGAAAACAATGCACATCTGGATGTAATTTTATTGCAAATTTTTCCATGTCAGGTATCCCTAGGCCCTCTGATATTTTCCTCCGTGTTTGTACTTGTTGGGGATCATTATCAACTACCTCCGCTGGTCCAGGTATTTTCTTTGTGTTGTTTTTAGTATAAAAGCTTTCCCCACGTAACCCCTTTTTTTTTAATTTTTGTGCCCAAAAAATTCCTAGAGTGCAGAGGCTCGAGAGAATGGCATGGGGACAAGTTTGTTTTGTAGGCTCTCAGAAGCACATCCGCAAGCAATATCAGCACTACATAGTCAGGTACTCAATAAAGATCTTATAAAAACTTACTTTGTTTTGCTTTCATTATCTATTTAATTAACTTAAAAAGTTGAAATTTGTCCAGTATCGTATGTGCCGGGGGATTATGGACCTGTCAAATGCCTTGATATATTGTGACAGGTTGAGGTGCGGTTCCTCTGAGATAGCTAATGCAAAGCTTGAGTTTTCTAGCTTAAAATGTGGCTTACCTTGGCTAAAAAATGTAAGGATATTATCATCTGAATTCTTTTTCTCTTATTTTTGGAGGATTTGCATTTATTGCATAGTTTTATATGTTAAACTAACTTCTTGATTCGCTATCAGCGCCTATCTTGTTTCTACTTAACTCTGCATTTTCTTATACTAACCCATTTTGTTTGGCATTTTAGATTGTTTTCCCATATTTCCTTATGTGACTCAAGTTGCTTTTCGGATGTGTAGTGGCTCCTGTGTGTGCAAATATGATTTCATGAAATTCATCGTCAGAGTTGGTGTTTTGAGAAGAATCAAGATCCATGATTCGGCCCAAAATACATAGTTTGTACTTGTCGATGTCTATAGTGAGACAAATCATATAAACTAGAAATCCGATTGTCTCATGCTTGTCCAAGCATAAACTGATTAATGGTGGTGAGAAGAAACTTGACTTGAGCTAAAGCAAGTACATATTTTCCCATAATGAAGGGTTTGTGTTAAAATTCAACATGGGTTGGAGATCACGTGAATTGGCTTTGATCACGTGTATTGTGTTTGATAAATCATGAGTCACGTCCTAGGCTATGAACATTGTGTTATCTACCCACTTTCTGTTTAGCGAAAATATATTGCAAATATACTTTTGATTAGATGAGGAAAGTTGTCCAATGGTTTTTCTCTTTGTCAATTTGAACTTAATGCCGACTGATTGTGTTTGACCAAATAGGCACAGAGAGAACATAAGTTGCCACGAGCTACTATATTCTATGCTCAGAATTACTCTTAACATGTCCGGATATCCTTCTTTATATTTTGTTGTACATGGCCTTCTTTTATATTTATTGTCTGTTTCATGAGAAACAAAAATTCTTTAACATGTGATTTGAAGTCAAAACAATATTCTCCTAAAAGCTAATTAACTTGCACAACTAACTATATTTCTTGTTATGAAGAATTTCCTCCAAATTTGAGTTTGAATTTATTATGTATATTTTTATGTACAGGTTTTGAATCCAGGCAGGCCGGTGATCTTTATTAATACTGGTTCGTAAAGATCATGTTCCGTCTTTAACTCTTATCCTTATAGTCTTGGTGGATGATTGGACAGCTCACTAATATTTATTCTTCCTTCCTAACTTAGATAAGCTGCCTGCTTTAGAGGCGAGAGAACAAAAAAGTATAAATAACCCTGTTGAAGCTTACTTAATTTTAGAGGTATATCTCAATCTCAAGATGATAGATTTTTGTTCAATTCATAATCTAAGCCATCAACTGTTGTTCGTTTTGTTTGTATTGTAGATTGCAAAGGAGTTGATAAAAAATGGAATCGGAGGAGAACAGATAGGAGTTATTACCCCCTATAATTCCCAGGCAAACCTTATCCGGCGGGGTGCTGCTTGCATGACATCATTGGAGATACATACCATTGACAAATACCAGGTCAGTTTAGAGCATATGTTAGCATAATTAGAATAACAGTTAAAGCCTTTTTTTTCACAGATGAGGTTGGTTATATGGATCAACTGACGTTAGCATATTATCTCTTAACACATTTATATATTACCATGATTGATTCTCATAAATCATTAGGCCCACACTACTTACCCTTTTACTTTCCGTTGTTCCTTTTTCTCTTTTTGGTTGAACATTTGTTTTGAACATGTTTTGTCTCTACAGGGTAGAGATAAGGACTGCATATTAGTGTCTTTTGTGAGGTCTAGCGAAAATCCATCGAGCTGTGCTTCTTCTTTACTTGGAGACTGGCACAGGATAAATGTGGCACTCACTCGTGGCAAGGTAGTTTAACACCTAAACTTTTTGCTCAACAATTCTCACAATACTAGATGGTACTATGGCTACAATTAGATAAAAATGTGATTCTCTTTTTTAAATAATCATTAATCATTTTATCCTTTGCAATGAAAAGGATCAATACATAGAGAAAATTTTAAAATGAGACCAAAACCCGATGGATGCCTTATGGCTTGGCCACCCCCATCCCTTTTTCTATTCAACATTTTCAGAACACTATTATTATTATTGGTATTGGTTGTTTGTCAATTTCAGTTCAAATATCTAAATATTTATCGAATTAAAATTGTTGCTAGACTTTTGATGTGTGGAATTGTGGATACTAGATATAGATATAAAATGTTGTTATGAGAAAAAGAAAGAGAACTAAAGCTAATATTTTAGTATCCTTTTACTTATTTGCTTTTAGAGAAATCCTACCATTTGATTCTTGAATTTACATCTAGTCAATTTATCAGTTCTTGAATAATCGAAATACACGATTTGATCTTTAAAATATTATATTTGTCAACCATTTGGTCTTTAATGACAATTTAGTCTTTGAATTTAAACTAATTATATATTTTTTAATCTCTAAATTTATATTAAATTAACATTTTAGTCTCTAAATTTGTACTGAATTTTTAATATTTGGTTTCCAAGGACTAAATCGTTGACAATTGCATTAATTCAAGGACTTAGTAATATATTTTGATTATTCAAGGATTGAGTAATTAACTCTATATAAATTCAAAGGCTAAATAGTATATTTTTTCTTACTTTTATGTACGACTTGTCTTGTGAAACTAATAAACTTGTAACGGGTGTGCAGAAAAAACTGATCATGGTGGGGTCTTGTAGAACTCTATCAAAGGTTCCACTGTTGAAGCTTCTCATCGAGAAGGTTGAGGAGCAATCAGCAATTTTGAGTTTGTCTAACAAGGATATCTATCAAAAAGGAGAGCTCAAGAAATGTTCACAGATGAGATGACTCAGTTCATTATTATTTTGAAATTGTTATATCTGAATCCACAATGTATATAGGATGTTTTTCCCTTTTGTAATTGATCAATAAATGTAAATAGCCATAAAAAAAAGTTGTCTCGCCCTATCTTTGTCAATAGTCAGTAAGGAAACATAGAATTAGTTATGTTTACTGAGATAAATGGAAGCAAATTAAGCAGGGCTAAAGATATATCAAAACCTATTATACTTTGATCACCAAAAAACTTATTATACTTTTGTTATAAACTTAGTCAATAATAAAACGTAAAAAATGTTATTGCAAAATCCAGATAGATAATGAATATAAAAGTAAATTTTTTGTATAAGAAAAGATAGAGAAACAATGTCCTCCCTCAGTCTTTGAATCCATAGAAATCCTAGGACAAAACTCATTCTTAGAAACAAATCCATGACTAGCCGCAGAATCAGAACCTCCGTCTCCAGTTACTAAACTTCAAAACAAAAAAAATATACAAAGAGAAATCGTCTGAGAATAAAAAAAATTACTTGAAGACCTTTTATTGAAAATAGGGGTCCAAGGTCTCGCTTGTTCTCATAACTAAAAAAGGAAATAGAAGAATAAAGGAGAAATTAAAAGAATAATTTATTGTGAGTAAATATATAATTTGACTTTTGAGAAATATATGAGTTCAGAATTTAATCCTTAAAAATTTAAATTATATATCTTAATCCTTAAAAGTTGTAAAGATAATACAAATTTATTACTTAAAATTATTTTCTATGAATTAATATATTAATTTCATTACTTTTGTTATTTGTATATCTTTCCATGACAAATTTATATATTTAATTTGTTATTGATCAAACGGCAAAGCATATGTATATATATAATATTCATTATTGTAAACCCAACATATATAAGAAGAGGACTACAATTAGCATGCATGCATTATTATTGAGAAAGTTACATATATAGAGCTAGAAAGTAGTGAAGATGATGAAGGCATGGATCATGCATGCATATCTCCATCAACACATAATTTCAGCACTTAGCAGTGTTTGGTGCAGAAGCATCGGCGGCGGAAGCCACGGCAACGGCCATCGGAAAACCCCTCGGCTTGGCAGACAGAACCACAGTTGGATGACCTAACACACACTCCCTTGAACCTTTGGCTCTTAGACTCACAAGTTCTACCTTCTGCCATCATTGTTGGCCCTATCCCTGATTATTAATTATATATATTTAATTAAATAACCATCACAATTCACAAACAATCAATTACCAATTAATCAAATTTAAAATTGATTAATATTATATTGAATCATACATAAAAGTCATATATATAAACGTACCAGAGGCCACAAGAAGCAGGAAGAGAACCAACAGGGTGGAAACAAGTTGGTGCAGGCGAGCCATATGTGTGGAAATCAAAGAGGCTTAATTTGATTGAATTATTGATGATATTGCAAATCAAAGATGTAGCAGGTGGTCTCTTATATAGTGCAACTCATGGTAAATTTAAAGTCAAGTATGACACATAATGTTTACCCCTAGTGTCTCCGTTTTTTTAATGAGTTCTAAATTTACACCGAGTTAAATTAATTTGTTTTGAATAATTAAAATATATATTACTTAGTCTCTAATACATTATAATTAATTAATTATTAATGATTTGGTTTCTGAGTCAAATTTAAAGATCAAATAATATAAATTTAGTACAAATTCAGAGATAAAAAATAAAAATTTAGTGCAAATTTATGAACCAAAATATATAAAATTAGTTCAATTTCAATGACAAAATCGTCACTGGGGATCAAATAGTTGATCATTAAAATATTTCAAGAATCAAATCTTGTATTTCGATTATTAAGGGACTGATAAATTGACTCGGCGTAAATTCATGATTTTTTTTTTTTTTATGTAACTTGGCTAGGTCTGCTTGTCTGCTTGATACTAATATTTGTATTTGTACATGTTTCATTCCTATTTTATAATTATGTTCCCATTACTCAAAGGGACGTATATATATAGAGACTTATATGTAACATATATTGTGAGACTCTTTAATTTTTTAAAATGAGTTTTTTCCATAATCCAAATACTTCTGATCGGCATCAAGATATTATTTTATAAATTCTATTATAAATCGTGTGACATAATTAGTGACGTTAACATCGCCTGCTGTATCGTCCGGGGATAAAAGAAGAATATATGATAGAAAAACTAACCTATGCAGTAATTAAGACTAAAAATGATGGTAAAAAATGTTAAATCAAAGGCATGAAAATCTTATCAAAGACTTAGATTATCCTTCACATGCTAAATATGTACAACTTTCATTCCAATTGTACTATTATTATTAATCTCAAAGGGACGCATGTAGAGACTTTATTAGAATTATCCTTCATATAAATACTAAATCCAGTTTTTTCGTCCAATTTTTTTCCCCTTTTCGTTTCATCTTGTTCACAAAAAATTATGATGCATTGTGTGGAACTCTGTGATTCACACGTTAATAAATAACAAAGACACATCCAAATCCATTGTTCCACGTAGGGGTACAGATCAGTGTCGGCATTTGTAGTTGTCACAAAACGTGGGCCAAAATTTGTAACATAAATATAACACAAGATCCATGTATGTCGACAATTATCTGTTGATTTCTTCTTTTTTTATTAATTTCTTCTATACTTGTATATATTTTCTGATGCATGGGTGGGTTACAAATAATAAAAAACATTATTATTTTTTGGTAGGAACTAAAGAAGATTATTAATATATAAATATATCTATACAATACTATATTATATGTATGAGAGTGCTTTTGATGGTAAAAAATAATTAAATTAAAAATTAGAAAAATAAGAAATAAATATGTGGAACTTGATAATTGACTAAATGTATAAATAATGGGAAAAAGAAAGTAGTAGATGAGATTTAAGAAAGTGAAAACTTATTATTTGGTCTTTTAATTTTCACTTATAACGATTTAGTCCTTGAATAATAAAAATCTAATATTTAGTCACTGAATAACTACAAATGTCAAATCAAACGTTACATACATATTTCCGTGCCCGTTATGACACAGAAAACCCCTAGTATATATATGTGTGTATATGGGCTCCAAAACATTATGCATGATACTACTTTATAAATGACTTGCTGAGTGTTCCATGCAGCGAGCTTAGTAGAACCATCTCAATCTGTCACTCTAGCATAAGAAACTTGTTTAGGAAGGAATTAGTGATATACCCATATTTGGCTGGTCATCATGCAGCCAATCGATTACGATAAATTGGATCGGATTTTGCGGTTTTTTCTTCTGCAGTACCTCCGTCTACACACAAACCGTAACGGTCACAATATCTCCTTTCAACTAATTATGAGATCCTTGGGATTCAACTTCTTAAGGATCTTCAAGTCTTAACCACTCATGTAGAATTCTTAATTGAAACTAGATTAGTTACTCTTTTTTATTTTCAGACTTTATACCCTCTTGTTATTTTCTGGACTATACTAACTTGAGTGTTGAAGTTTTTTCGCAAGGCTACTATGTGAAGCTTTTGCAAGTGTATTTAGCAGCCCTTTTCGATAAATAAGGTAAGGGTCTTGTCTTTAATTTACTTTATTATCTATTTTTCCTAGTTAAAACAATATCATAATATATAAGGAAAAAAATATGTTCGTGGTAGGCAGAGATAAATAAAGAAACTCGTCAAATTATAGTGTAATAATAGGAGTCAGAATTTGTCTAGGGATGATCAAAATACCCATACTTAATGGGGACTTTGAAATTTACCTTATGGGTATGGGTCTGGACCCGGACCCATCCTTAATGGGTCTGGGTCCGGGTATGGTGGCACCCTACCCGTACCTTAC
>QANZ01024013.1:0-10852 GCA_003254925.1 Chamaecrista fasciculata | reverse complement strand
GCGAAGGTGAGGATGTCCATGAAGAGTTCACTGCTGAGGTTGTTGTGACAAACACGCAAGAGTAGTGCGACGATCCAATGTGAGAAACCCATTTGTGAAAATGCATCACTCTTTATTGCCAGTGGCGAGCCAAACCAGGCAGCTCTAGAGAGCGGGCAGTTGAGGAAAAGATGATCGTCATCCTCAATGGAATTGCATCCAAAAACACAAGTGGCATCAATGTTAAAATGCTTTTTGAGAAGGTTTACTCCTAGAGGGAGGGCATTGTTAATGCATTTCCATCCAAACAGCTTCAGCTTAGGTAGGCCCTGGATTTTCCAAAACTCTTTCCAAGGGAGAGTCGGTTGGTTACCATGGTGGGCGTTAATAGAGTTGTCATAAGCATCCTTAACCGAGTACACACCCCTAGCGTTCTTGGTCCAGACAATCCTATCACCAATCCCTGTATGTGAGGTGTGCATGGCAAGGATGTGATTTGCTTTGTCTTCATTGTAGATACTACAAACCCGCGCAGTATCCCAGTCCCCGTGGGGATCAATGAGCTGGGAAACTCTGGAGATGGTTCCGGGGTCATGGTCTGGTGTAATCCAAAGCGGATCGTTGACGGAGATGCTTTGACCATTGCCAATTCTCCAGGAACAATCTTGGAGTATTTCATTGATCTTTTTGCAGATAGGTCTTGCTAAGGGGGAGGCTTGAGCGCTACCGAACTTGTTGACGCCGTTTCTATTTTTCAGGTACTTAGCATAGTAAACTTTAGAAAGAAGACAGTCTCTGTTGCTTATAATTCGCCACGCTTGTCTACCCAACATCGCATTGTTGAACGCACTCATCCTTTTAATGCCAAGCCCCCCAAGATGAATAGGGCGGCAAATGGAATGCCAATCCTTCATGTGCGGAGCTTTGCTACCATTGTGATTCCCCCAGAAGAAGTTATTTAGGATTGCGTCACATTTATGGGCTTCTTTTTCCGTGAGCTTGAAGTATGACAGATGATACAGAGGCATAGAGGAAAGAACTGACTTAATAAGCACGATTCTAGCCGACTGAGATAGAAATTTTGTTTTCCATCCTTCGAGTTTATGTTGGAGTTGCTCATATAGAACCTCGAAAATCTTCCTGCTTCTAGGTGCTTCATCAACAAAGCTTCCAAGATACTTCTGAAAGCTTTCTACTCTTTTGAAATTGATTGCTTTTGTCATCATTTTTTTGAAACGATTTGGCGTGTTGGGGCTAAACGTGATCTCCGACTTTTGTGGGTTGATATAAAGCCCTGAAAGTCTTCCAAAGCGATCGAAAGTATCTTTGAAGCACTGGATCGTTTCGAGATCAGCTCTTGTGAAAAGCAAGATATCGTCTGCATAGATTAGGTGATTTATTGGTGGTGCCTGTCTTGCAACTTTGATGCCCTTGAGGCTCCCTTCGTTTTGGGCCTTAAACAGAAGCCCAGACAGGACATTCATGTAGAGAATGAATAGGTACGGGGAGAGTGGGTCCCCCTGTCGCAAGCCAGCTTTAGGGCTAAAACAGGGCGAAGTGGCCCCATTTATTTGTACATTGAATGAGACCGTTGTAACACATTGCATAATAAGTTTTGTACAATGGTCCGGGAATCCAATAGTGGTGAGCACAGAATTGAGGAAGTCCCATGAAATCTTGTCATAAGCTTTCTGGAGGTCGATCTTAATACCTGCACAGTAGAATTTACCTTTTTTGTGTCGCCTGATGTAGCGCAGGACTTCATGGGCTAGCAGGACATTGTCAGTGATTGATCTCCCTTTAGCAAACGCACTCTGAAAGGGGGTGATTAAATCTTGCATAATATCCTGCAGTCTGTTTGTGAGGACTTTTGAGATTATCTTGTATGTGACGTTGCATAGACTGATGGGCCTAAAGTCTTTGAAGGAGGTCTGAGTGTCCCCTTTTGGAATAAGCACAATAGTTGTTTGGTTCATGGCCCTTAGCATGTGCCTCGAGTTTAGGAAAGAGGCAACCATCTGAATGATGTCATTGCCTACAATTGGCCAGAAGTGTTGATAGAAAATAGCTGGCATTCCATCTGGTCCTGGTGCTTTGTGCCCATCCATATCAAAAACTGCTTTCTCAATTTCCATCCTCGTAAAAGGTTTGTTTAGAATATTCAGGTGGTTGTCAGAGAGATGCGTGATACCAGCTTCCTGGATGCAATTCTTCATATCTTCCAGATCAACTTCTGTTGGGTGATCAAAGAGATTGGTAAAGAACTCATTGGCAGAGTCGAGGATGTTCCTTGCGCCTTTTATCCATTCCCCAGTTTGGTTTTTTATGGAAAGGATACGGTTTCTTCCACGCCTATTCTTCACGACGGTGTGGAAATACCTTGTGTTTCTGTCACCATTTACCAGCCACATTTGTCTTGCACGTTGGGCCCAGAATAGCTGCTCACAGTTGAGAAGAAATTCTAGTTTTTTCCGAATAGTGGTTTCCTCAGTGAGAGCATTAGTGGACCAGTCATGATTGGTCTTCAATTGCAAATCTGCCAATTGTTTTTCGGCTTGGATAATCTGAGTCTTTATATTCCCAATCTCACTTTTGTTCCACCTAGAGAGGGCAGTCCCTGTTCTCTTAATCAAAGAATGAATTTTGAAACCTGTTGAGCCGGTGGGCTGTGGATGGAAGTTCCAGGCATCCTCTACAATTTTATGACAATTATCATGAAGGAGCCACATGGCTTCGAATTTGAACTTAGGATAAGATAAACGCTCCGGTGGAGAGGTATGTAAAATCAGTGGTGCATGGTCCGAAGCCGCTATAGGGAGGGTCTCAATGCATGAATGCTGGTAGTTGTGAAGCCATTGTTCATTACACCAAGCTCTATCAAGCCTTTCCTTAAGAAAATCTGATTCTTGTCTGTTGTTGCACCAAGTATAGAGGTTGCCTTTGTGGTTAATTTCCATGAGTTGTTTATTATTAAAGACATCCAAGGCTCTTGATGCGCCAATAATTTTGGAATTGTTCTTGGATTTCTCATGTGCCCTTAGTACTTGATTAAAATCTCCTATAATAACCCAAGGATGGGAGGCATCATCAATGCTCTCAAGAAAGTCCCAAAGCTTATAACGTTTGTGTGTTTTTGGGGGGCCATAAACATGGGTAAGGAGGAAGGTGCCAAAATTGGGACAATCAACATAACAATGAATCCAGTACTTGGATGAGCTAATAATATTAACTTGGTAGGGAGCATCCCAAAACATAGCAAGGCCCCCACTTTTTCCTTTTGCCTCGATACAAAAACAATTATCAAAAGACAGAAAACTAGCTAGCTTTTTAATCTTATCATTTTTACACTTGGTCTCTTGGAGGCAGACAAAAGAAGGATTGAAGGTGTGGCAAATTGATTTCAGTCTTTGTTTTGCCGAGGTCTTGCCACTGCCCCGACAATTCCAACTAAGGAGATTCATGGCACCCTTGGGGGTTGTTCGTGTACAACCTCCCCAAAACATACATGGAAGTTATCTAGCTTTTGGATTATTTGTTCCAATTCTGCTTCAATGTCAATTTCAAGACTTAAAACATGCAAGCTGTCTTCAGACTTGGCTCTTTTTGGGCTGTGAACTTCGTCAGTGTCTTCAATATCTTCAATAAGTAGGAGCTTTCTCTTTTTGACAGGTAGAGAGAAAGAAGTGCACCAAGAAAACAACTCAGTCATCTTCATCTTTTTCTTCCACTGTTCAATGCTTCCATCTTCAGCTGAGTCATCAAACCATCTTTTCCTGCTGGATTCAGTGATGGCAAGAGGCGAAAGTGCTGGATTCCACAACCTGTCTATGGCAATTCTCTGAATCTCCTGCATGCAATCCCTTCCTGCTTCACTCTTGTTGAAATTCGCAGCTATTCTGATCCATAGACCTTCTAACAGGTGAAGGAGAGTGAACTTGAATTCCTTAATGGTAGCATTTGCCTCTGCTGGATTATGTTCCACGGGTTGTGGGATATTATGATCTTGGAAAATGATGATTGCACGTTCTGGGTTTTCCTTGTATTATGGACTTGGAGTATAAGTTGGCATTTCTTCAAGGGTTCCAACCACCATACTGTCATCATCAGGACCTATCCCGCCACTTCCCGACAAACTAGCACCACCAGGGTAAGTGTTATTGGCTGCGGGCAGATTGCTAAACCAAGCAGTTTCCGTTACGGTGCATGAGTGGTTCCAAAAGGATTGATTCTCACTGTCGCTGAGAAGATTATGGCAGTCAAAAGGAGGATAATTTACATGATCCCAAGTGAAATTACCGTTGGCAAGCATCAGTTCATCTTCCCCCAAGTCCACCCATCTCAGGCCGACGGGAGCTTGGTCGTCCTCAGAAACAGTGTTAGTGTCATGATCACCAAGGTGAAAGGTCTGTAAAGGAAGAGGGAATATTGCCGCGGGAGGACGTCGGTAAAATTTGATAGCCATGTCTCTAAGTTCAGGATCATTTTCCATACGTTCCATCTCTTCTTCACTGACAATGATCCGATTATCAGAGGGGTCAGTGAGGGGCTCTTCTATCGTTGGTTCGGTAGTCTGCTCTAAAAGAGCTGCCTCCCTGAAGGTTGCATCTGCATCATCTTCGGACGAGTCATCTTCCAAATCTGCACTGGCAGGGATAAACAGAGGCCCAAACTCCACGTTTGGATTTTCTGGGATTTGATGAAAGGCATCAGGTTGCACATTGTCAAGGTTTAGATGAAGGTTCGGTGGTCCTTGTTCATCATCATTGTCGTCTTCCATCTCTACAGGGTCTTCTTCAGGCACGACGAAAGGGTAGAGATGATCCACTGGCCCACCTCCCACATTGACCCCCTGTTGATGATGTAAGTGATCATCATATAGCCCTTCTTCATTGAAAAAATGGTGAGGGTTGAATTCATAAAGAATTGGTGGATGATGTAAGGGACGATAATTATTGTTGACCACATGAACTCTGGTTGTTCTTCTGTGTGCATGATTCAGGAACCGCCTGGCCTCATTAACAAAATGGAGCCTAGTCATTACATAACCAATTTCAAGACCAGTGGTAGCATTTATCAGGTTCATCTGATTGTACAGGTTGGCCGCAACCCTCTGCTCATGCCATCGACAAGCTGGATGAGTATGCCCGATTCTGCCGCAACGAGTGCACATACGGAACACACGTTCATATCGGCATTGCACCCAGATGGTGTGATTTTGTTCAGTATGGAGTATGAAACCCATGAGCAAGGGAGATGTAACCGAAAGACGTACTTTGATTCGCATGAAGCGTAGGTTTCTTGGGAAGCTGGGTGTCCAGTCCACGTCTAAGACAACCCCCAAGATAGAGCCAAGAGCAGACGCCACTGTAGGGTTTTGAAGCTCCAATGGTAGTCCCCACAGTTGTATCCATATTGGTATTTCAGAGATTGCATAATCTGTGAGGACGAGGTTAGGTTCCCACGGTGCAAGGTACAACAAGCCACCATGAACAGACCATGGACCCTGAGCTTGCATGAAGATTCTGTCTGCATCGTTAGAAAAATGAAACACATAGTGACCTCTGCTGACTCCCAGAACTCTAAAACGGTCGCGCAGATCCCAGAAGTTATCCACGATCGATTGCATTCGTCGGACCGTGAACTGGCGAGCATCAAAAAGTGTACCGATGAGGCATCGGTTCCAGAAAATACGATAGTTGGCAAGTGGCTGAGTGTCAACATGCAGTATCGGACCGCGGGCAATACGGTGTGGGGGTGGTGAACGAGGGGGGTTCGTATCCTCGGTATCTTGGATCACATCGATATCTATTTCAGGTTCTGAGTCACTAGACTCAACCCAGTTAATCTCGCGAGGGTTATCCATGGCTATTTTGCGGCGTTTGTGTGGGATAATGTATGGTGTGGTAGATGATGGGGGGTTTACGATTGTGATCCATTTTAAAGGGGAGAAGAAGGAAAAGCAGATGGGGAGAGACGAAGAAGCACCGAGAGATGAGAGGGAACAGATAATAGGTTAGGGTTTGGAGGGCGGCGAGATCAGAAGAGTAGCGTGACGGAGTGTGGCCACTGAGAGCACCAGTGGGGAAGAAAGAGCAACGCAGAGGAGTGGTTGAGTCAGAGAGGAGGTTTAGGAGAATGATTATGGAGAAAAGTAGATAGGATTATGTGAACGCTAGGTTTAGGGAAGGAGGCCAATCACGAATGAAGCCTTGGAGAGAAAAACAGAGCAAATATACGCAGCTTGCTCCGAGAAACGAGGCGACGTATTGGGGAAAAGCAAGATGCAGTAATCAAGGCGAAAAAATAATGATTAAAACTTGTTAAAGGGATAAGAGCAAAATGCTTACTTGATTATCGCGTAGAAAGAGAAAGGGATTAATTGCTGTGACCATTAATCAGCAAGAGAGAGACGAAGTGGGTCCATCACGCACTGAATCCACCAATAGAAGAAGGCATAACCGCCGAAGAAGTTGAAGGAGATTAAGCCAAGCATACGAAGGGGTAATGATTGGGGGTTAGGTTGGATTTAAGTTTAGGTTGGAATTAATTTTTGGCTATTGGGACGTTTGTTGAAACCCTAAAGGGTTAAAGGGTTAGGAACTCAGTCTGGAGAGCGACGAGTTTTTTAAAATAATTGGAGCTGAAAGATCTTTTGATTGTTTTAATAAAAGTGTTATTATTCCATAATAAATCGCATTAATAAATGTCTGTTATATGATCTTAGTTGTTCATTTTTACGAGTTTATTTCTAAGCATCTCAATGGACGGCCAAAATCGTTCACTTCATACACTTCTACTTTAGCCAATCCGCTTCCTAGGTGCAACACATGGCCCACTCAGAGGGGGTGAAAATGTTATTATTCCATAATAAGTCACATTAATGTATGTCCGTTATATGATCTAAATCGTTCATTCTTACAAGTTTATTTCTAAGCATCTCATTAGACGACCAAAATCATTCACTCCACACTTCTACTTCAACCAATCAGCTTCCTAACACATCGCCCAATCAGAGGAGGTGAAGTAAAACTGTTATTATTCCATTATAAGTAGAAAATGAGGGTTCAATATGCAATTATAACAAAATAAAAGGGTTAGCGGCGAAGGGGCGCCTCTATAAATAAATACAAACACAACATAAACTCTCATCTTTGGAAATCCCTGTCTTGCTTTAGCTCGAGACTTGAGAGTCGCGACCAATGTTTACAGTCTCTCTCTAAACTCAGGTTCTCTCTCTCTCTCTCTCTCTCTCTCTAGCTTTTTATGTTGGCGAGAAAAGATGTCGGGGATGGGCGCAAAGGGTTCAATTACTGGCAAGACCTCAACCGTCAGCGACAATGGCAACAAGGACGACAAAAAGAAGCCAATCTCACGCTCCTCTCGTGAAGGTCTTCAGGTTTCTTTCTCTTTCCTCTAGATCTCTTTTTTTGTCCTATTCCATTATGGATTTTGACTTCATTGGCTTGATTTCTTCCCTATGGTGTTTGTACATTCTTCCTAGGGGTGAGAAACCCAACCCGCAGCTGCAGGTTAGGTTGGGTTCAAATTTTTCAACCTGCACACTTGTGGGTTCGTGGTTTTTCAACTCAACCCAACTCGTAAGCCCGCACATCAATTTTTTTAATTTTTTATTATATATGTATGTATTTGTTATATATTTTTGTATATTTTTTTTATGTATTTAAATTATTAGTTCTTTATAAATAAGATATTTTGATTTTAAAATTTATATGATTACATATATGTATTAGTTTACATTTATATAAGTTATTGAGTGTATTTTAATTTATTTATATTTTTATATATAAAATCTATATTTTTTTAACTTTTGTTATGTGTAGACTTTTTTAATCACTACTCACAAATTTATAACAATATATTTTTGTTATAAAAATTAAATTTTTTTTTTAAAAAAAATACAAACTCAACTTGTGAGTTCAATCCAACCCAAGCCAACCCATAGATTAATGTGCGGGTTGGATAGAGATTTCCCCCAAATCCAATACAACCTGTGTCACCCCTAATTCTTCCCCTTTGTACGACGCTAGGAACTTGAGCGAGTTCTTTTGGGAATTTGTGTGTTTTGCTTTATTCTGCGGAATTACAGCTAAAATTATGAAAATATTTGTAATTTATTGACAATCTATGGTTCTTCAAGACGATTTGATCTGTACAAGAACTCGACAATTGAACTCTTGGATTTGAATTTTAGTTTTTCAGAAATAGTTGCTTTATGAGTTAGACTATACCTATTCTTTACTTTTCTTTAGCTTTGTAATGGTTGTGACTGTATAGTCTTTAGGGAAATTTTAGATTGACCAGGATATGAAAAAGTTGGCAGATCATTTTGGTTGTTTCCTCATGAGGTTGATCTTGAAAAGACACTTGGCTTTTATGCCTCTTTTGTGAATGCACTATTTTCGGTTGCTTGTTCAGCTTGAATTTTGAGATCAATCATTTCTTGTATAGTTTATTTTGTGGTGTCTTTTCCATTTGAATGTACTACACAAATGAATTTATCTCCTTTGAGCTTCTACTATCCTGTATTATCTACAGTTTCCGGTTGGTTGTATCCACCGACTATTGAAGTTAAGAACCACAACACATGGTAGAGTGGGAGCAACAGCTGCTGTCGTAGAGTATCCAATTGCTGAAGTATTGGAGCTTGCTGGGAATGCAAGCAAGGATCTCAAAGTGAAACGTATAACTCCTAGGTACTTACAGCTTGCAATTCGTGGTGATGAAGAACTTGATACCCTGATCAAAGGAACAATTGCTGGGGGAGGTGTCATTCCTCACATCCACAAATCTCTTATCTACAAAACCTCCAAGGAGTAGATTATTACTCATAGATTATAGTTGCTGGATGAATTTATCTTTTTCTTTCCTTTAGTCTCAAAACTTGGAATGTCACTAAATATTTTACTCATAATCATAATAGAGGATTCAAGGCTTTACATGTTGCTTACTTCATATTAATATGTTAAAGAAAGGATCTTATTATCAGGTGAAATTTTTTTTATTTTGTTTATATTTTTATAAATATCGAGACTTGTCTTGATTTAAAAAGTCAGATTAGATCATTGTCAAATTCAAGATCAGATTATCTATCAATTTAACTTTATTTGTAAAATAGACTATGTTTGATGAATTTGATCAGCTAGTTTAATCTGTGTTGCTGAGGATGTTGAGTTTTTTTAAAAAAATAAAAATTGAAAATTTAATAGTTTATTTAGTTAAGAACTTTTAATTTTGAATTAATATGTCAATTACAAGTAAATATATAGAAAAACTCTAAAATAATATTGTTGAGGAGTTTTAATTGTTTGCTTCCCATTCAAATGAAATTAACTATTAATTATAAACCTAAATAAGTAACTTGCAATATGCATGATTTTGTCTCATTTGAGCTTCTACTATCCTGTATAATCTGCAGTTTCCGGTTGGTCGTATCCACCGTCTATTGAAGTCAAGAACCACAACACATGGTAGAGTGGGAGCAACAACTATTGTATATTGTGCAGCTATCTTAGAGTATCTAACTGCTGAAGTATTGGAGCTTGCTGGGAATGCAAGCAAGGATCTCAAAGTAAAACGTATAACTCCTAGGCACTTATAGCTTGCAATTCGTGGTGATGAAGAACTTGATACCCTGATCAAAGGAACAATTGCTAGGGGAGGTGTGAATGCACTATTTTGGGTTGCTTGTTCAGCTTGAATTTTGAGNGTGTTCCAAATTGGTCCCCCAATTATTTTCCGTTCCATATTGGTCCCTCAGTTATGTAAAACTTGGCAAAGTTGGTCCCTCTAACATTTTCCATCCATTTCTCCGTTAAAAAAATTGACAAAATTGATTTTTAACTCCTAAAAGTTTTAATTTTTACATTAAGGACATTTTTCTCTATAATAGAACCAAAATGTAAGAAAGAAAAAATAAATGGGGGGTTTTAGTTTATTTCACATAATCTTTCTATATCTCTCTCCTACTCTTTTTCCCTGAAGACAATTCTGCCATTGCCGACAAATCCAAGCTTTTCCCTTCTTCTTCTTCCTCTTACTTCTTCTCTAAATTACCATTCCGAAGGACCAATTCTACCTTCCTTCTCTCCAAAGCTCAATCCAATTAAAAAACGAGTATATATTTTCGACCCTGCAATTAGTTCTATAAACCAGAAAATATCCGATTAAGTTTCAGACACGCAATGCTATTTTAATATTGTTCGATGGCATACTATTTATTGCATCCTAAACGTCCACCAAAAGCCTATTCTTGAGTCGTTATCCAGTGAAATGATTTAAATAACATTGAAGACAGTTAATGAAACAATAGAACTCACGTTCCACCGACTCCTCCAGTGGTGTCGGACGAAATGGTGGAGTAAGGAAGCTCGCAGATGGAGACTGAAGCGTCGAAATTAGCCGCAAAGCGAGAGGCGCGTACGCCGCCGCTACTGGCACCGATGGTAAAAAGGTTGAAGTCGTAACGGTTAGCAACATCGGCTCCGTTTTCGGACTCGGCACGAACCGTGAAGGTGTAGCGGCGGTGGTTTTCGAAGGAGAAGCGAGGATATGGTGGGAGAGTGATGATAGGGTTTTGGGGACAAAAACAAAAGATGGAGAGAGATGATAGGGTTTTAATTTTGGTTTATGCGATTCGGTGTTAGAAGAAGCTTCATACGATTTAGGTTTGAAAGAGGGATTCCTGGGAATGTGAATTGTTGGGGGTTTCTGAGTAAGGAATCGCCAAGAAGAAAGATGGTGTGAAAGAGAGAGAAAGAGAGATAGAAAGATTGGGTGAAATAAACTAAATCCCCGAGTTATTTCTTCTTTCTTACATTTTGGTTCTATTATAGAGAAAAAAGTCCTTGGTGCA
>QANZ01024008.1:121465-149304 GCA_003254925.1 Chamaecrista fasciculata | reverse complement strand
CCCAGCCCGCCTATATGCGGGCTCATCGCGGGCCTGGGCGGGCCTGGGCGGGCCGGCCCGTCTTGACACCCCTAAGTCTAATCCCAATGTTATGTGAAATATAATTGTTATGTGTGTGATATATCAGAACATCATAAATTGCAATATTTAATGAGAGCTAGTGAAAATTATCAAGTGTGATAATCCTCTTAAATCAAATGAAAATTTGGTTTATAGAGATGTTGACAGTAATAATAAAATTATTATTGCAATGCTCTCTGATTTTTCAGTCATATATGATATGAAAAATGGGTGATAGATTGTGGTGCTACAAGGCACATATGTTCTAATAAAGAACTGTATTCCTCCTTTGAAAAAAGGGGATGATAAAATCTATCTTGTTGATTCCGGAACTACCAAGGTTCTAGGAAAAGGAAAAGTTGTGATTAATTTCACAACGGGAAAGAGTTTGCAACTAAATGATGTTCTGTATATATCCACTTTGAGAGCAAATTTAATTTTTGTTGCTCTATTAGTGAAAGCTGGGATTAAAGTGTCATTTAAATCTTACAAGATTATAATGACAAAGAATAATATTTGTGGGAAAGGGTTATTGTAATCAAGATCTGTATATTTTGAGTATTGATAAAATATCAATTAACTCAAATATTTGGTTATTTGTTTGTTATATTCTTTTATTTTTATCATAGAATGAATAAACATTACAGATGAGTTTGTACCTGTCATTTATGGTTTTTGGCAAGTTCATTTTTAATGTGGAAAAATTGCATCCTATAAATTATTTATTTTGAAAGAATTGATGGGTGTTTTGCTTGTTAGTTCTGGTGCTTATAATAATTTATGGGGTGAAGTTTTGTTGTCTGTTTGTTTTCTACAAAATATAATTCTTCGTAGGAAAACTGGTAAGACACCTTACAAGTTATGGAAAGGTTTTATGCCTAATTTGAAATATTTAAAAGTGTGGGGGTGTCTTATTAAAGTTTTATTACCTATTTTTAAAAGAGAAAATTGAGTTCTAAAAATGTTAATTGTGTTTTACTGGTTATGCTCATGGTGCTGCATATAGATAAGACACCTTATTAAATGGATGTGAAAACTGTTTTATCTAAATGGTGATTTAGATGAAGAAAACTTTATATGATACAACCTGAAGGGTGTAGTGTTCCTGGTCAAGAGAATAAAGTATGTAAATTAGTGAAGTCGTTGTATGGTTTAAAACAAGAACCCAAACAATGACATGAAAAATTAGATTAAGTTTTGTTAAGTGGTAATTTCTCTTCTATTGAAGTTGAAATATGCTTGTATGTGGATGACATGCTACTTTTTTTATACAAGTATGAGTACTATACTTGAAACAAATATTTTCTTGCTTCTAATTTTGATATGAAAGATATGGGTGAAGCAAAACTGTTTTTTTTTTTGTGTTAAAATCATAAGGAATGGAAATTGTATCTTACTTTCTCAAGAACTTTATATTGAGACGATTCTGAGAAAGTTTGAACAATATGATAGATCTCCTGTGAATACTCCTTATGATTCTAGTGTGCAATTAAAGAAAAATAGAGGAGATCTTGTGGCTCAATCTAATTATGCACAGATTCTTGAGAGTCTGTTATATTTAATGAAATATACCAGGCCTGACATAGCTTATGCTGTGTAGATTGAGCAGATATACTCATTGTCCAAACAATGAATGTTGGGAGGCCTTGGTAAAATTAAAATATTTGAGAGGTACCATAAACTATGGTATATTGTATAGTGGATTTTCCGCTGTATTAGAAGGATACAGTGATGATAACTGGATTTCAAATTCAGATGAGACAAAATCCACTAATGGCTATGTGTTTATGTTTGGTGGTGGTGTTGTCACATGGATGTCAGCCAAGCAAAGCTTTATAACTAAATCCTTAAGGGATTTTGAGTTTGTTGCTTTGGAGTTGGCTAGAACTGAGGCTGAGTGGTTGGGAAACTTCTTAGCAAATATCCCATTAAGTGACAAACCAATTCCATCCATTTCATTACACTGTGATAGCCAATCAGCGATAGCTACGGCTAAAAATAAGACCTTTAATGGCAAAAACAGACATATTCAATTGAGACATAATATTGTGAGGCAGCTGCTAAAAGATGGTGTAATCTCAATTGATTATGTAAAATCAAGTGTGAATCTTGCGGATCCGTTAACGAAGCCTCTTGGGAGGAAACAAATTTTTGATACATCGAGGGGAATGGGATTTAAGCCAACTTGAAATTAACCACGATGGCAACCCAACCTTTGTGATTGCTGATCCCATGAATAAGGTTCAATGGGAAGAACAAGTCGTCTGTTAATTCTGGTAGCACTAAATTAAAATATCCCTTCCTATGGTGTGTGATAGTGCTATACTGCATTTTTGGTGAGGTTGTACATAGGTACTTAATGATTTCATATTCCTATGGGATCGTGTATAAGTGCAGATACACTTTATTGAAATCACCTCGATGAATGTGGAGTGGGGCCGCTCCTATGAGTTTCTGGCGAAATCTCTAGAGCATTCATTATGAGACAGGCACGCGCACGGCCGTTGTAACGCGCAAAAACGTCGTTAATAGCAGAAATGTGGGGGTATAATCTGACTCTTAATGCCTCTAGTATACAACAAGAGTAGTTGGTTCATAGAAGCAGGCTTCACTGATTACTCTGTGTGCTATGTGTTATTGGTCTAGGTCTAGTTCATAGTCGGAAAGACACTAGATACAATGGTTATGCCCATGGGTGAGACTCATGAGAAATGTGGTTCTTTATTTTACACATGTGGGGGATTGTTGGACCCAAGTCTAATATTGAGTGTGTAAAATTAGCCCAAATTGCCTACACAAAAGAGATATGAGGGTTGAGGTTATTTTTGTTATATTATTTTATTTATTATTATAATTAATAAATATTTTATTAATTATTATAATTAAATAAATATTTTATTAGACCTATTATATGTACATGAGAACCCTAGTTTCTAAATAATGAGCAGCCTCTCTCTCTTTTGTATCAGAGTCTCTAACTTTTCTTCTGCTATTCTGTATCCCTCTTTGTGTGACATTGAGGAAGATTTCGTTTAATCCTGTGAGAGTGCCGGTTTCTAATCAGTGGGATACCGGAATATCTCTTCAGGACAGTGTCCTAGAGACGCGACTCGAAATTATCGTGAGAAATCCCCAACAGTATTTATATACAAGAGAGATAAAATAGAGTGAGCTTTGTAATTTTGATGAAAATCTAAGTTTTAGTAGGGTTCTTAATTAATTATTTTGTGTCAGAGTTGATCAAGATCGAGTCTAAATTAAATTCTTGTGAATCATACGTTAAGAGAGAGAGGGAGATCACAAGTGCGAACTAATCGATCGATCATAAACTTTAATTTGAGGCGATAGTTCCAGCTGTAAGTCAAGATGCATGCAGTATATATTGCATGCAATACCTATTATGCATGTATCATAATTACTTAATTATCAGTATCAACTTATACGTACTAACCCTAAGAATGAATCGAAAAAATAAGATTGTCCTTCTCTATAAATTATTAGTTTACTCTCACTCTTAGCATTAGAATCTACTATATATGAGGAATCCCCGGCCCCCTTGTACAGTCATAAGTCATACATGCCTGTATATGTTTCGGCATATATATAAAATGCCACTTAATTATTGTATAATATGATTAAATTAAAACAAAGTAGTACTATATGGATGGTAGAAACAATTTTGAGTGGAAAGTTGTGGATGATCATGAGAGGATGATGGAACACAGTAATCAGAATGATGATGAGTTAGAAATGGTGGCAATAGTGATACTATTTCATCGCAGAAGATGTGTGTGACGTAAGGATCATTCCAGAAGTCAGCCTGTGTTGGAAAGTGATGATCATGACTACCATTTTCCATATCAAAATTCATCATAATGGTGGAGGATGAGTACTGATCAGGCAAGATCGGGGAAGAAATAGAATAGTATTCCGGCATGTGAATGTGATCAAAAGGAGCATCATTATTCTCAATAATAATATTATTGTTCATACTCATATCTGCTGTTTCTACTAACTCATCATCATCATCATCGGATTTCTTCTGTTCCTTGTTCTGAAAACGCTTCTTCAGATTGGTGTGCCAATGATTCTTTATGTCGTTGTCTGTTCTTCCTGGTAGCTCCGCCGCAATCGCAGACCATCTGCATCATCATATCATCGTAAAATTAATTTTTTTTTTTCTATTTTAATTTAATCTGGTGATCGTAAGATGTGGCAGGTAGCTAGGTAGCATACTTGTTACCCAACTTTTGGTGTAGGTTGATTATGATTTCTTCTTCTTGAGGAGTGTAATTCCCTCTTTTGATGTTTGGCCTGAGATAGTTTAGCCACCTCAGTCTGCAACTCTTTCCACACCTTGCTAGACCTGAAAACGTATACATTACATTAGTTTCATTCCGAGATATTGAGATTGTGGAGGGATTAATTTATAAATTAAGCTAATTATAAGTAGAAACTAATTAAGTAATAAGAGTATATATACCTGCATACTTGGGGAGTTGGCGCCAATTCCAGCAGCCATACCTGGTAACATAAGTAATTAACTTTCTGTCTTCCTCTGCCGTCCAACTTCCTTTTCTCACTCCATTTTTGTCACACTTTGGACTTCTCCCCATCGTCTCTCTCTCTCTAGAGAGATGAATTAATGATCTTACTCTATCAAATTATTGATGATAGTTAATGCTTAAACATATGTGTTAGTTTATGCTAATCTTCATGTTCCTTTCATCTAAGGAGCATTCAATATAATTCACTTATTTATACTAGTTTAGTGCATGCGTCTTCGCCTTTCGTCACCAAAACGTGTTTCACGCCACCTCATCAACAATTGATTTATCTTTTTTGGGTTACTTTTTATATTTACAAAATGAGTACTCTATGATAGCTTCACTCTGCTGACTGCTCCATGAATGAATTGAAACTTGAAAGTGGTATAAAGTATATAAACTTGCATTCTATTTTCAACATCATACGTCATCATCCACAACCTCACCAAATTTAACTGCAAATTCCTTTCACCTCCCACTTATCTTCCTCGAACCAACTACCTATTTTCCTTTCACTGTATCACTAATTGAATTCAGGTTCGTCACAATCTCTTTTCTAAATTCTGTTATTAATTTGCATGCATGGTTGATTTGTCACATTAATTAGTACTGTCAAATCCTCCTCGCTAGACACCAGCTTCATCAAACATAAATACAAGTTCTCTTTTTTCTCCCCTCATACAATGAAGCTATAATACTTTCTCTTTAATGGCCAAAAAAAATAAAAATAATACTTTCTCTTTATATTATATATATATATATATATTGTTTTTACACCTATTCTAACTTGAATGTTAGATTCTATAACAGAACTTTCGTCTTTCAACTCCTATTAATGTTGATCTTGTATTATTTTATTGGACATATATATACAAAAATCTTATTATCTAAATCAAAAGTTTATATATCAATATCTATAAAATATGAATGAAATTTAAGTGAATGATAAGCCAAAATTAATTATCATATATAGTTGTTGAATGTTGATCAAGTTTGTAATTATCCTAGGGTGGAGACTCAAATGTGGGACTGGCTCATATGCATTCTTGATCACTAATAGTTAATAATTTTTTATTAGGGTAAATAGAAATTTTGATCCTCAAACTATGAGGTTAGTTTCATTTTGGTCCTCAAACTATTTTCTGTTTTAGTTATCAAACTTCCACATTTGTTTCGTCTTAGTATTTAAACTTCCACATTTGTTTTATTTTAATCCTCAAACTTTCACATTATTTATTTCGTTTTGGTCATCAAACTTATAATAAGTGATATGCCAAAGAGGGAAAGAAAAATTTTCATTCTTTAAAAGGAAAATCAACCATAAATTTACTTCATTTTGGTCCTCAAGCTTATAATAAGTGATTTGTCAAATAGAGAGAAAAGATTTCACTTTTTAAAAGAAAAATCAATCATAAATTTATCTTCAATTTGTGATTAAAAATAAAAATTTTTCTTTTTAACTTTGTCCACTCACTTATTATGACAAATATAAATGAAAAATCACCAATCTCAATTATCCAAGTTAGAAATAACGGTAGTAACCATGCATATGAAATCAATTTTGGGGACCACAACGGAACCAAAAATAATCTAAGGACCAAAATGAAATCGACACTATAGTTTAAGGACCAAAACAAAACAAAAAATAGTTTGAAGACTAAAATGACTATTTAACCTTTTTATTATAATAATAAGTGTTTGATTTTGATCTAACAATTAAATAGATTGATATGAAAAATAAGGTCATGATCAATTTAATTCTTAACGAAGGAATTGATGAAGATATATAAGGTATTTCTTTGCTGAAGTTTGGCAATAAGCCAATAATTGAATTATATATATAACACGACTGATTATGAAAGTATTTCATAGAACATTTCTCAAAAGCTACTATATATGATATTGATTTCCAAAGAACGCCAAAAGCAATCTTAAATAAGAAAAAAAGCCAAAACCCTGAATTAGCATATTGGGGGGGGTTGAGTTAGGTAAATGGTGAGTTAGGTTGAGTTAAAGTGATCATGAGATATAAGCTTACAAATGTGTTATTACCGCAAACAATTTCTTATGAAAAGATTTTTTTAAAATTTTTATAAACATAAAATAGAATTGCTGAATTTATAAGTCATACTCACATATCTAAAATAGCTAAAATCAGCATGTTGTCTAACAAGCTAGCCANTACGACACCGACACGACACATATTCATAAATTTTAAAATATAAATTAATTTTTTGTGACTTTAACATGACATATAAGAGAAAATAATAATACATATGACATATATTATGAATAAAACTTGTAATTTTTAAATTTTTCATTAAAAATTATGAATATTTAATTATTTATATATATAAATATATGGCGTGTCGTGTCGCATAATTTTGTGAGTTTAGCGTGTCGCTGTGTCCGTGTCCGTATCGTGTCCCGTATCCGTGTCAGTGTCCATGCTTCCTATACCCATAATCATCCTTTGTCATGTGTGAAAGTTGGGGTGGGCCGTGGTCCGTGGGCCTGTATGTTGACTCGCCAATTAGCGTGCACCTTCCCCGAACACAATCAAACGACAACGACTGAAAAAGCATCAAACGACATAATTCAGAAAAAGAAAAGAAAAAAAAAGCATGAAACGACGAAGAAATGTTTCGTAAAAACAGTGACGATGCATTTATACTCTATGCATCCACTAAGAATTACATTCATTTCATGTTTCACACTTCACTTTCTCATTTATTTTGTCTTTGTTACATGCATGTAATACATCAAATCAATTCCAAAATAATTATTTGCAAAATGAAAAAAAAAGGAAATTTTATTCTAGCTAACAATGTTTATAAAATCTTGTCCTGTAAAATTTGAGATACTGATGAAATATGTCTTTCTGTTTTTTATTGTGATTAATTTAGTTGTGCTCAACAAAATGATATTATTGTCAAAATTAAGAAAATATACAATTTGTAAAAATAAAAACATATTAGGGTAACTCTATAAGGCAAAGTTTGATTCTTGACATGGGATGCAATGGGTCATGAGCCAATAAAATAATGACATGTAGAAGAGTTAGTTGTATGTAAGTAGTGGTGTGACTCCATACACAGTTGTGATTGGTTAAAAAATTTATTATTTTTTTATTATTTTTCAGCATTAAATTATATCAATGGCTATAATTATGCCACATCAGCATTTACATCCCATGTCAAGAATCAAACTTTGCATCTTAGACTAACCCAACATATTATCATCGTTAATAGTCGTAG
This sequence comes from Chamaecrista fasciculata, assembly GCA_003254925.1. Taxonomy (NCBI): domain Eukaryota; kingdom Viridiplantae; phylum Streptophyta; class Magnoliopsida; order Fabales; family Fabaceae; genus Chamaecrista; species Chamaecrista fasciculata. The sequence goes on along the minus strand of QANZ01024008.1, from coordinate 141,440 downwards.
TATTTGAATTATTCTAAACATTATATGATAGCGGTTTCTTGTCAAAAGTGAGAGACAAAATAAAAAAAGTTGCACGTGGAGAGGGCATAGATAGAACTACTATACTGTTGTGAGCCTTCAAGAAGATGCAGAGTTGCCAAGAAAGCGCGAGTGAGAATAAGACCTCTCATAATAAAGATGTGTTGACCAATTTTCTGAGGAATAATAATAATAATAATAATAATAATAATAATAATAATAATAATAATAATAATAATAATAATAATAATAATAATAATAAATTAGTGTGGTAGACAAAATTCCTAACCTGTATATGCCATTATCTTAAGTTGCAAACTTTGTTGTTTGATGATGATCTTTTAGCATGTTGAATACCCCATTAACAGTCCCCAAATTCAGAGTACGAGAGAAGAGAAGGACCATTACACACTTAATTAATCCCCTTTTAGTTTGGGTAATTAAGTATTACTAAAAGTATTTACCGTGGATAATAACAATTAATTTTCTTTGTTGGCTTACAAATATTTCAATGGATGAAATTGTTAGTTTTGAATCTTTAAAATTATTATTCCACGTCTAAAGTTAGAAATCGAACATTTGACATTTGGTCAAAGATAAATAAATTTTTACCACTTGAATGCATCTCTTGAATTTTAACCCTTTTCCTTTTAACATCACAAGAGACTCAAGAAAAAAATTTATTAAATAAATTACAATAAAAATGATATTACTAATTAAAATACTAAACTGAATAATATCCAAATAATATATAGTACTAGAGTTAGTAATTTTTTGTTTATAATGATAGGCCAAAATATTAATATTGAAGTCAAGTAAATCTTTGACAAAAAAGTTTTGAAAATTGGAATGTGCTAGCTATAGTTAGATGTGAAAGACATCTATTGTTCTTTGGCTCTTTTCAAGTGAGTATGTGATAAGAACTCAATGAAAAAGTGAAAAGACAGAGGAATGGAATCAAATGGCAGAGGCAGTAATGTATTCCTGGAGAATGGAACAATTACACAGCGAGATTCCCTCTTCGAGTCAGGGAAAAAGACTCCAAGACCTAAGTCTTAATACAAATATTTCTTAACCTAAAAGCAACAATCATTATTCTATATAAAGCAAAAGGAAATTGCACAGCAAGTAGCATAACGGTTTCTGAGCAAAACGGTCCCAACAAATCATGCTCAGCGCTTTCTCGTGTGAGTTTTTCCCATGTGGTAGTCTCTCGTCCATCCAGGCGCGTGAACTTCACGTTTGGCACGTGGCTGCAAGAGTGTATCCTCATCAGCACCTGGTGCAGCAGCTGAAGTGGCAGCATCAACCCCACCGTTCGTATCATTACCCCTTCCATTAAAAATAACCTTGTCCGCAAGGTTCAAATCAGGGTATGCGTTCTGCAAGGAAGTCCAGCTTTCCCAGGTAGCATCTTCCCTCGGACGATCAGCCCACTCGACCAACACCTGAAAATCAGCGTCATCCTCCAAGGTCGAAGCTCGACGATCCACAATAGCGGCAATTTCCGGCAAGGGAGTTTCGAGATCAACCGGAACAGCGGCGGGCTCACATGGAACAGGGCCATGAAACTGCTTTAACAGAGAGAAGTGAAAAACAGGATGGATTTTACTCGTCGGTGGCAGTGTGAGGCGATATGCAACAACACCGATGCGAGCTTCGACCGGAAATGGTCCGTAATAACGTTTACTCAATTTAAAATTGAGCCGACGTGCAGCAGATGATTGCCGGTAATGATGCAATTTGACAAGTACGAAATCTCCCACCTCAAAATGCTTCTCCCGGCGCTTGGTGTCGGCAATTCGCTTCATCCGAGTCTGTGCACGTTCCAAATTGCAGCGTAACTGATCCCGTATTTCCTGTCGTTTGGCCAACAAGGATTCCACCGACTCCACTGTAGAAGTGCCTTTAGCATAATCAGGTAGACTTTTCGGGTTATACCCATACAACGCCTGGTACGGAGTCATTCCGGCGGAGGAATGATACGTAGTATTGTACCAAAATTCTGCCATAGCCAAAAACTCGAACCACTTGGAAGGCTGATCCACCGTGAAAGCCCGCAAATATTGTTCTAAACACCGATTCACCACTTCCGTTTGTCCATCAGTTTGTGGGTGATACGCTGTACTGTAATGGAGCTGTACTCCTCCGTGTTTCATAATGCCGCGCCAAAACCCACTGAAGAAAATAGGATCTCTGTCTGAAACCACATGTGCAGGAAATCCATGGAGTTTGACTACATGAGTAAGAAACTGATCAGCCACCACACTAGCCGTAAATTTGGGTTTAAGGCCAATAAAGTGGGCCCCTTTGGTGAATCTATCCACAACCACTAAAATAGCAGTATGGCCATGCGAATTAGGAAGGCCCACAATGAAATCTAGGCTAATTTCCTCCCAAGGCTTAGTTGGTATGGGTAATGGTCGCAGAAGGCCCATTTGACGTGCATTAGTGGACTTAATTTGTTGGCAAATGAGACACTCTCTCACAAATGTTGCCACTGAAGCTCGCATGCCTTCCCAATAAAAAACCTCAGACACTCCCATATAAGTCTTGAGGGACCCACCATGTCCTCCAATTGGAGACATATGATAATACTCCATAATAGCATGTTGTAATTCTGAGTCCGGAGGCACAAACAACTTATCTTTGTAAAAAAGAAGCCCATCACGCACGGAAAAATCTGGGTCCAAGTTTCCTTGTTGATGCTTCTCATGTAATTCAAGACATTTGGGATGAGATTGGTTGACCACAAGCAAATGGGCCATGACTGTATGCTGGGCCGCCGTTATAGCAAATAATTGAGAGTCCCCAACCTGCACTTCTCCTCCTTCATCTCGCCTGGACAGAGCATCTGCAGCCAAATTGGTTTTGCCAGAACGATAGACAATTTCATATTGAAATCCCATGAGCTTGGCCAAATAGAATTGTTGATCTGGAGTTTGAATAACTTGATGCATCAATTCCCGCAAACTCTTGTGATCAGTCTGTATGATAAAACGTCGACCCAAAAGATATTGACGCCATTTCATAACTGCCTGAGTGACGGCATATAGTTCGCGGACATACGCGGAAGCAAGGGACAACTTCTTGGTCAGTTTCTTGCTAAAAAACGCCACTGGGTGACCCAACTGAGACAGTACAGCGCCAATGCCAACATTGGATGCATCCGTTTCGACCGTAAAGACCTTCGAAAAATCCGGAAGAACAAGCACCGGAGTCTGGGTCATGCACGTTTTCAAGGCTTCGAACGCACGTTGGGCCTCATCATTCCAATGAAAATGATTCTTCCTGAGCAAATCCGTGAGAGGACACGCTATCAAAGCATAATTCTTGACGAAACGTCTATAGTACCCCGTCAATCCCAAAAATCCTCGGAGTTGCTTGAGTGTTTGCGGCACAGGCCAATCAACAATAGCTGTGATTTTCTGAGGATCCACATGCAGCCCCGCAGCGCTAACGATGTGACCCAAGTAATCAATGGAACTCTTCCCAAAAGAACATTTGGAACGTTTCACAAAGAATGAAGAAGTACGTAAAGTCTGCAATACCGTGGACAAGTGAAGCAAGTGCTCCTGAAGCGTCGGACTATAGACGAGGATATCGTCAAAGAAGACGGCAACAAATTTGCGCAAATATGGTTGAAAAAGCTTGTTCATGGTAGCCTGAAACGTCGCTGGAGCATTGGTTAATCCAAACGGCATGACCACAAATTCATAATGCCCGAGATGAGTACGAAATGCAGTTTTATGGATGTCCGCATCGCGCATTCGAATTTGATGATAACCGGAGCGCAAATCCAACTTCGAAAATACCGCTGCACCATGCAAGTCATCTATGATTTCATCAAAGGTAGGGATGGGAAACTTGTCTTTGATGGTAACTTCATTCAGAGCACGATAATCAACACAAAATCGCCAACTTCCGTCTTTCTTCTTAACCAAAAGAACGGGTGAAGAGAAAGAACTTTGGCTATCACGAATCACCCCTGTCTCGAGCATCTCATCAACCAATTTCTCAATTTCGGCCTTCTGAAAATGAGGGTAACGGTAAGGCCTGACATTCACTGGTTTCGCTAATGTTTCTAACTCTATTTGATGATCAATGTCACGGCGGGGAGGCAATTGTGTGGGTTCGCGAAAAACATCTTCGAATTCCTCCAATACATGCGACAGGTCCTGGAGCACAACAGAATCATCTGGAGACTCTGAAGATGGGAAACAATGTAGTGAATATAAAGCTGCAGTAGAATCTGAGTCAACAAGCTTTTTAAAAGAGTTATGAGGCAATGAAGTCATCTCCAACATCGGATGACCTTGTAACTCCACATTTCGTCCCTCATAGAAAAATGACATAGTCATTTTACGATAGTTAGTGATAACGTTTCCCAAATCAGCCAACCACTGTACACCCAAGACAATATCAACACCTGATACCTCGAGAACAAACAAATCAACTGAAAGCTGAATGTCTTGCACCTGTAACGGAACTTGAACACCCTTCTGCGAACAGAGCAAGGTAGCGCCACCACCAGTCAAAACAGAGAAACACGGAACTGGCGTCGTCGGAATTTTCAAGCGACGAACCACGCTGCCCTTAATAAAATTGAAGGTACTTCCATTATCAACAAGGAGTTTCAGAGGTTCCCGCTTGTACTTTCCAACCAGACGTAGCGTACGGGGGTGAAATTCACCCTCCAAGGCATGAATGCTTATCTCCGGCGTTAACGTAAGCAAATCAGCGTCAACGACCTCCGATTCTGGATCCTCAGTACCTGCATCCAGTGGTGAAGGATGCATCACCTCCATTAATTCCTCTTGGCCCATCAACAAACAAAAGGTCGGTTTACATCTATGTGCTGCAGAGTATTTCTCGTCACAGTAATAACAGAGGCCTTTCTCCCTCTTAGCTCGAAGTTCCGCCGCCGACAACCGTTTATATGCCGGAATCTGCGGAGTGGAAGAAGACGACGCCACACTAGCAGACGTCGGAGAAGTCGCAGCAAGCACTGCACGAGGTGCAACCGAAACAGAGCGTGTCGGTGAAGGAGTAGTCAGAGCATTTGCGTAACCCACCCGCTGCTGAGAAGGACGACTACTGGTCGGCAATGGAGTCTCACAGTCCTCAAAAAGTCGAGCTAAATCCACTGCAGTCAAAAGAGTCGTCGGGGAGTGAGCCAACAAAAGACGACGAAGGTCCAGCTTGAGACCACTAATAAAACAATCAAGAATCGCGTCATCCGATAAACCTTCAACTCGATTCGCAAGCACCATGAAATCTGTGTAATAAGCCGAAACTGTGGTGGTATGTTGAAGCTTGAAGAGACGAGCACGAGGACTATCAAAACGCGAAGGACCAAATTGCGCTTCCACTGCGCGAGCCAACGCATTCCAGGTAGGAATCTGATTATTTTTTCGCAGCAATTGAAACCAAGCTACCACAGAACCAACCATATGAACAGAGGCAACGATCAACCGTTGATCATCGGGAGTATTATAGTAGGAAAAAAATTGCTCGGCTCTAAACAACCAGTTCAAAGGCTCAGAACCATCGAAAGTAGGAAAATCAAGCTTAATCGAGCGAACCTGAAAAGGTTGGTACCCAGACACGGCAGGTTGAACCGATGGTGACGAAACAGTAGAGTCCGCACCAGGTAGAGGCATTAATGATAAGAACCCAGCCTATAGGTCGCCCCCTCCGTGTCGGTCGGCTCTCAACGAGAGCACCAAATGATAAGAACTCAATGAAAAAGTGAAAAGACAGAGGAATGGAATCAAATGGCAGAGGCAGTAATGTATTCCTGGAGAATGGAACAATTACACAGCGAGATTCCCTCTTCGAGTCAGGGAAAAAGACTCCAAGACCTAAGTCTTAATACAAATATTTCTTAACCTAAAAGCAACAATCATTATTCTATATAAAGCAAAAGGAAATTGCACAGCAAGTAGCATAACGGTTTCTGAGCAAAACGGTCCCAACAAATCATGCTCAGCGCTTTCTCGTGTGAGTTTTTCCCATGTGGTAGTCTCTCGTCCATCCAGGCGCGTGAACTTCACGTTTGGCACGTGGCTGCAAGAGTGTATCCTCATCAGCACCTGGTGCAGCAGCTGAAGTGGCAGCATCAACCCCACCGTTCGTATCAGTATGCCCAACCCAACTCATTACTATTTGGTTTTGGTTGGTTTGAGTTGAAATGATTTTTTTTTTTTTAAAACTCAACCCAAACTCATTGTCTTAAAATAAATCTCAACCAACCCAACTTATCCTGCAAACATCTCTGTGAGTGAAATCACCACTCGTTTAGTTCGTATGATTGGTATCTATTGGATATATTGTATTGATGTAACTACTCATAATAAGAAAAACAACTAAAATAAAAATAAACTATCAGTATATAAAGTTACATAGTCTTAATAATAAGTTAATACACGAGTACATATCTCAATTTTTTTAAGTAATTCATGTCTCTCATGAATTAATTTAATTATATCGATCACTTGATGTAGTGACTGGGTACATAGACGTATGTAAGATACAAGAAGTTAATATTCAATTGTTTGATTCATCACTGATATACATATAGCTATGACTAATTCTCACCTCCATACCTTTATTTTATCCAAATATATAAAGTGTATAAGCACATACGTGTCTTAAGTATTCTTTTTTCTCTATTATCTTCTTTTCTCTCTCATCCGTCCACCACAATCACATTTATGTGTATATATATATATATATATAAAAGTTTGCTTGACTGTTGCATTATATCACTTTATCACCACTTAATATGAGCATACGTTTTGAGCCATTAATCTCAGTCATCATTTGATTTTTATCCAACTTACATGCCTTTTTTTTTTTTTAACAAAAGAGAGATCCATTAATTAAAACAACCAATCGGAGAAAAAACAGAACAAACAAAACAACCAATTTAGCCAATACCCACAGCATCTCTCAAACACTCATGCCCTTGATTATATGGCATTATGTGATATTAATACCATTTATTCTATTCCTACGTTTAGAAGCTTAATAGTGCATAACTATGAAGCAAGGACACTTCATTTCGAAGGCGTGTCACTGTGTCAGACATGTGTTCATGTCCGATACTGGTACGACACCCACATAACACATATGCATAAGTTTTAAAATATAAAATTAATTTTTATGGCTTCAATATGACAAACAATATAAAATAATGACACATACAACATATATCATGAATAGATATTGTAATTCTTATATTTTTAGTTATTTATATATATATATATATATAAATATATGGCATGTCGTGTCGTATAATCTTAAGAATTTAGTGTGTCATTATGTCTGTGTCCGTGTCATGTCGTGTCGTGTGTCCGTGTCCATATTCATAGGTGCATAATCATGTATGGCCAACGCTTTCTATTATTGAAGACAATTATTAAATTTAATTTATTATTTTTGTAAGAATATCTAACATATTGTAATGATCTTTCTTTAATCTTACTTCGCTTTCTTTCATAATTATCTAATATTAACTATATAAAACCTATTTTAGACACGAAAACAGCACACGTCCTCTAGAAAAAAAAATGTCATTCATTACACTATATATTTTAGACGTTGTCGTCGTCTTTCTTTGACTAATACAATTGCAAGTTGCTTCGGAGTTATTTTATGTAGATCAACGGCACATGGCATACAATTTTATTACGATAATAATAATATTTTGATGTACACATGATGCATTGAATTCAAGAATAGGTAAAAGTTTCACATGCGTGTGTGTGCATGAACGCGCAAGATTGGAGTCAAGCAACAAGTTTGAAAATTTCGTTATATATAAAAGCCTAGTTCTTCTTATAATTAATATTTTGAGATTCATGAACATTCACTCAAAGCTTAATTTACTTATTAAACAGCAATGTGCATAGATGTGGGTCTAATTGACAAGTAACAAATTAACAATTTCATAATTTATTTTAGGACGAAGTCATAGAGTACTCTCTTGGGTTAAAAATGTTGTTGTGCACAGAGAGCTAGCCAACCACGAGAAGGAAAATATAGTTAAAATTTAGTGATTTTTCCTCTTGTGCGTGGATAGATTCGGGTTCGGGTATTTTTTTCGAAGATTATTTTATTAACTATGCTAATTAATATATATTTTAACAACTCTTTTAAATGTTTACTAGAAAATCTTACATTTGGACCTTTGAAAATAACCCTGGGGAGACACAGTCAATGTTTCAGTTATCGAATTTTATGCGCAACAAATTAATATAAATTACTGGGATAAGAGACATTATTATCGAAACCCTAGCGACTGACTATATATATATGTTTCTTTTTCTCCTCTTTGAGCTCTTGTGTTCTTCTACTGTTTTGTTTAGCCTACGGTGTGCGACACCGAAAAAGAATTCGTTTAATCCCGTGAGAATGTCATTGCTTATTCAATGAGGTACCAAAATATCTCTTAAAGACAGTATCATTAACGACGCGACTCGAATTTCTCTATGCTATCCCAAACAAAAAATACTTTACCTACTTTGAAACTAAAGAATTGATTACACTCTTGAACCATAATGGTTAAAAGTTAAAACTAGATTCCAGAATTTAGTGGTTCAAATGCAACGGTGAATGCTTATTGTCTATTTATTCTAGTACTAATTTTATTTGAGTTGATTAAGATCACACAAATAATAAAAGTTTTTATTAAATATTTAGTATAATTATATTCTTATGTCTCATGCAAATTTAGGAATCTTAATTAATCTATATATAACTATAAAGTTGAGTTCTGGGGTTCCCATGAGCTGCCATGTCAGCAAAAACATATTTATTGGAACATATTCGTTATATAGATTTTGTTAACAAATACTTGGAGATTTTATTAACAAATCACCTGGGAATTGGGAAAATCCTCAATTAATATCATCATTTAATATATTTTAATTATAAATTAGTCATATTTTTTAGTTCGAATTTTTTTCCTATATATACTCCTTTAGTCATAGTTCATTTCCACCATTCTCACGTATTCTTTTTTTTTCTCTTACTTAGGTTTTCTCTGGCGACATCCTCCTTCAACCACATCAAAAATTAAGATATGATACTATGTGATCATGAGGTATTATTCAAAATTATGTATTGGTTTGTAACTATCTAATTATTCTGTGTTTTTTGTGTACATATGTTTTTCTTATATGTGTTGTAATGTTGTAATTTTGTTCTAGTTTGTAATTGGCTAATTATTCTGTGTTTTGTATGTGCATATGTTTTTCTCATACGTGTTGTAATGTTCAGAATTCTGTACTGGTTTGTAATTGGCTAATTATATTAACTTTCTTGATCCTTACTAAATTGTATGTGTAGAAATTATATAGAGTGACCAAAATGAAGGTATTAATTTGGAAGCAGCATACGCTTCTTCTTTTGGTTCGTGATCTTCATCTTCAAAGTGGACATCGTCGTATTCGTCTTTTGCAGGTGCCGCCATTAATGGACATGGATTTTGTACCTTCATCTTTATCTATTCCAGGTTAGTCATATTTTATTTTTCAGTAAGACCTTCGTAATCTAGAGTCTTCCATCTCTAACAGAAAATTAATCCTTGAGTTTGAGGCAAATGTACTTTTCGGTAATCTTCTCTTTTTTTTTTCTCTTTAGTTCTTACTCTGTTACCATTGTTATCATTATTCATGTTATGTTTGGCAGCTGAGATAACTATACAATTTAATTCATGTTATGCTTTCCGGTGTTACCAGGGTTCCCTCAATGATGGACAAAGAAGTTGGAGTGAGAACATTCTCCATGGTCATGCTTTAATATGGCAATTTAGTTAGGAGTTTTTGATTTATGAATTTCTTCCCAATGATAGATGAATTTCTTTTAGGGTATGGAATGATATGTGCTTTTGCCTAGAACAAGAACTATGTGAATCGTGATAAAGTTGGACTATCTACTTTGGATGTGTTTTTAAATTTGACCTAAAAAATCAAAAAGAAATTAATTTAGTTAATTGAAGTAGTTTAAAAAATGCAAAAAAAATTAATTATCAATGTTACTAAAAAATCTGTCTGATTTATATTAGCAAATGCAATATTATAGTTTTAAAATCAAAGTAATTATTCAATTCCCTTCAATTTCAGAAGTAACAAGTCAATTAATATAGGGTAAATTGCAATTTGGTACCCTGTGGTTAGGGGCAGTTCCCCTTTGGTACCCTGAAAGAAAAATTTTTGCATTGTGGTACCCCGTGGTTTGCTCCGTTAGCAATTTGGTACCCTGAGGTTTTTTTCTGTTAGGATTTAACGGCAAATGTTAGTTAAAATGTCAAAATCTCCCAAAAAGTTTCTCTTATGCGTTTAAGTCTTTTTCCTTTACCAAAAGGGATCAAAACATAAAGAATTAATTATAAAAGGGTCTTTAGAATTCTAATATTATAGATTTTTCTCCTTCTCATAAGATTTCTTTTGAATAGATCCTGATTTAATTACACTTTAATCCCAAAAGTTTATGATCTTTATCAAAATAGTCCTTAGAACCTCAAAAACAAATGAGCATCTATGATTTATCAAACAATCCCTATATTCAACTACAATTTTCATTCAAGTACACTACAAACAAATCAAAACCCCCAAATTTTTTCAAAATCAAGCCCCACAATAAAAAAAACATTTCATCTCTTCTTCAAATTAGTCCCTAAAACCTTAAACTTTTGAATAGGTCCTGATTTAATTACAAACAAATCAAAACCCCTAAATTTTTCCAAAATCAAGTCCTATTTTTGTCTCTCAAATTATGATATTATGATATTTTTATTTGTATTTTTTTTATGGTTTTTATGAGATAAAAGGGACAACCTAATAATCTCAAGTATTTATTAAATGGATTACAGTCTATAAAATATTTGAGTCATGAACCCCATAATATTTTATAAATTACAAAATAATTGTCTTAACCTAAATTAATTAGGCTTAAACAAAAAAATGTAATCTCCTAACCAAAATAATTAACAAAAGAATGGGAGAAAACAAGCCAGATCAATATAATAATATATAATAATATAATAATATTATATTTATACATATATATATATATACACGGCCAAAACACGTTCAGTGAAGGGAGAAGAGCATTCAAGAAAGTTTTCGCTAAAATTACAGATTGACCCCCCAAAAGTTTCCAAAATTTTAACATAGGTCCCTGGACATGTCATATACAGGGACCAAAATGAAAAAAAATAAAGTTTTCTGGGGTCAAAAGGTAATTTTACAAAAATAAGAGGTCCAGACTGAAAATTACAGAACACTCCAAAATCTGGAGAATCAATTCATTCCAGTCCCTATCGGAACACGAAAATCAGGATTTTGTGACGGATTTTGGACCGATTTGAAGAAGAGATGAAATGTTTTTTTTTTGTGGGGCTTGATTTCGAAAAAATTTGGGGGTTTTGATTTGTTTGTAGTGTACTTGAATGAAAATTGTAGTTGAATATAGGGATTTTTTGATAAATCATAGATGCTCATTTGTTTTTGAGGTTCTAAGGACTATTTTGATAAAGATCATAAACTTTTGGTATTAAAGTGTAATTAAATCAGGACCTATTCAAAAGAAATCTTATGAAAAGGAGAAAAATCTATAATATTAGAATTCTAAAGACCCTTTTATAATTAATTCTTTATGTTTTGATCCCTTTTAGTAAAGGGAAAGGACTTAAACGCATAAGAGAAGACTTTTTGGGAGATTTTTGACATTTTAACTAACATTTGCCGTTAAATCCTAACAGAAAAAAACCTCAGGGTACCAAATCGCTAACGGAGCAAACCACGGGGTACCACAATGCAAAAATGTTTCTTTCAGGGTACCAAAGGGGAACCGCCCCTAACCACAGGGTACCAAATTGCAATTTACCCTTGAAATTATGTCCAAATTTAACGAAAAAATTATTCAGCGTACCAAAGTGTTAACGGTACATACCCCAGGGCACCAAAGTGTCACGTTTTAAACTATAAGATACCAAAGTGGAATGGGATCAAACCATAGGGTACCAAAGTATAATTTACCCTAATTATTTTTTAATATCTAGTTGAGAATTTTATCTGGGGTTTGAAGAATAGAGTCGACTATGCAATGTGCCTCCTTAGGTTTGATAAATCATGGATACCAACCTGTTTTTTTGAGGTTCTAAGGACTATTTTGATAGAGATGGTAAACTTTTGGGATTTGGGAAGAGATTGTTCTGTTTCCTTCCAACATTACCCAAATAATTCACACACTCATCATTACTCAAGCAATTATCAGTGTAATGATCACCACCCCCGCATGCACCACAAAACTCATAAGACTAAATTTCTTACACAGGCTGCGGTGCTTGTTGTTGCATCATGCAAGTGTCAAACCTCTTAGTCAGTGAAGCTACTTGTGCTACCAAAGCAGAAACCTCAAAAATATCATGCATCCTAGTCTTTTTATCCTGAGTCAGTTTGTCTTGTTGCAACTCAATATCACTTTTAGCCATCATATCTAGCAACTCATAAGCCTCATCAACATCCTTGATAGCAAACTTTCCACCTACTGTAGCATTAATAGGTATCTTTGTTGATGGAGTCAATCCATTTTAGAATGTATGAACCACCAACTATTTCGACAATCCATGATGAGGACACTGTCTAAACAAATCACCAAATCTCTCCCATGCTGCATCTAATGGTTCATCATCACGTTGATGTCATTTCTCATCTTTTCTATTTTTGCTGGTGGGAAGTACTTTGATAAGAATTTATGTGCTAAATCTTCCCAAGTACAGATGGAACCAACTGGCAAAGAATTTAACCAAATTTTGGCCCTACCATTTAGAGAAAATGGAAAGATCCTTAGCCTTATAGCATCCTTAGACACTCGATTATGCTTAAAAGTGTCTTATTTCCTCAAAATTCATGATATGGTCATTTGGGTTTATCCAAACTAAACATTGTTCTGAATCAACTGAATAGTAGCAGGCTTGATCTCAAAGTTATTCGCCACAACAGTAGGCCTTTTGATACTTCTATTCAAAGCATCTAAGGATAGTGTAGTATAATCCTCTAGCAAACGACAATTTGGGTTTGGATTTTCCATACTTTCGCCCAATACCAACTCCAATTATAATCCGATGATTAGCATCTCTAGACTCAGAAACTGGCGTTAACAATTCAGGATGCCCAGGTGAAGAACAACTCTCTGCTTGAATTTTTAGCAGTTGGGCAACAACTGTTTACTCTTACCCGATTTAGACATAAACAGAATTTTTCACCTGCAATAAAAATACAGTCCAGCCAAATTTCCAGTATAGTCCTAATATCCACAACTAGGAAAGCAGAAAAGAAAACGAACAAACAAAAATTCTCAGTCTCAAACTACTAACTAATCATCTCTGTTAAAACAAAATCCACAAAGTAAACACCCCGGCAACGGCACCAAAAACTTGTTGGGTTAGTTCTTTTGATGCAAGTTTTAAATTTGGGTAAATTCCACTTTAGTACCCTGTTCTATGGACCAATTCCACTTTGGTACCCTGTTCTTTCAAAAGTGACACTTTGGTACCCTGTTTTTTCAAAAATATCATTTTGGTACCCTGTTCTTTCAAAAGTGACACTTTGGTACCCTGTTCTTTGGACCTAGTGACACTTTGGTACCCTGTTCTTTCACTATTTGTTACCCTATTCTATCTTTTTTAGGGTACCAAAGTGTCACTTGGTCTAAAGAACAGAGTACCAAAATGTCACTTCTGAAAGAACAGGGTACCAAAATGACATTTTTGAAAGAACAGGGTACCAAAGTGTGACTTTTGAAAGAACAGGGTACCAAAGTGGAATTGGTCTATAAAACAGGGTACCAAAGTGGAATTTACCCTTTAAATTTATAAAACTCATTTGCAAGTGTACACTATCGAAGCAATATACTAGGCTTGAGCACCAGATATCGACCCACTGAGAAATTACTTACGAATTCACTCTAAACACAGACTATAGCGGTTCATTTAAGCTAAGCAACAAATACCGATAAAATATTAAGGGTAAACTACACTTTGGTACCCTGTGGTTTGACCCTATTTCACTTTGGTACCTTGTGGTTTGAAACGTGACACTTTGGTACCCTGTGGTATTCTCTATTAACACTCTGATACCCTTTGAAGCTATTTTGTAATTTTAACCATAACAAATTTTGCAAAAATTACATATTGACCCCAAAGTGTTTTTAAAGTTTTCATTTTAGTCCCTAGATAATATGTATACAGTAACCTATTTGTAATTTTTTGAAATTTTTTGGGGTCAATATATAATTTTTGCAAAATTTGTTATGGTTAAAATTACAAAATAGCTCCAAAGGGTACCAAAGTGTTAATGGAGATCGAACACCACAAGGTACCAAAGTGCCAGGTTTCAAACCACAGGGTACCAAAGTGAAATAGGGTCAAACCACAAAGTACCAAAGTGTAATTTACCCAAAGCTAAATAAACAATGCTTAGAAGGCTGAGATATATTTATAGACCAAATTTGGGATTGTGCCGTCATAGTGCGTCGGAGGCTCAAATTTTGATGCAGTGATTTTCGTTGATTTTTTAGTTGGAGCACGATTTCTCGGGATTATGGAGGTTATTTAACGTTGCTTGCACGCAAAGAAACAAGTGAACAGGATTTATTGCAAAACAAGAATCTAAAATTAAAGTTGATTTCTATTCATGATGATAAATTAATAAAAATATAAATAAAAACCATAAAAAATAAGTAAAATAATAAAAATTCTCTAAAAATATAAAAAGTAAACAATTAACTAAAACTTGGCTCAAATCTTATTAAAATAATATAAAAGTCTCTAAAGTAAGCCATAAATAAAGCCTAGATAACTCAAATTTATAGAGTTATCACACCCCCGAACTTGAACTTTTGCTCGTCCTTATGATCAAAGTTCTTGGAAAATAAGACTTTTCTAAAATCAAATTTTCACCAAGTATCCTACTCAAGAATATAGCAATGTTCAAGATATAGTTACACATAGAAATTTAGTTATAACTCTAAAATTTAGAAATAAGTTCCTTATGTGTGTGTGTTCTCCTCACTTATTTGCTAACCCAAAAGAAGTCTTTCATAAGCATACTCTAAAATGAAAACTCAAATATTTATCAAGGCCACAACCTTCTTAATTTATTTCCATTTTCTACAAAGCACAAAGACTCAACTGGCTAGACACTTTATTGCACTTTTACTTGACTCCCCCAAACTTAGACTTTTTAGTCTAAGTGCTTTCTTTTTCTTTCTTTATTTGTTTTTTTTTATTATTTTTTTTATCAAGTGGTTTAATTATTCCTTGAAAGGTGACTTGTCATTTTAATCAGTTTGTGACACAGGCAATGGATCACTTAAGCAAGGTGCTTTGCATACTCATAACTCAAATCACTGTTTTACGCAAGAATAAACATGGGGCTCTTGAATACGCTTGGTTACCAAGTAAGTTCGAGACAATGGAGTAGAATAGTCAATACTTTTTAATTGCTAGCTTGAAATTGAATTATGCACTTACCTCAGTCCATAGTTATAAATTAAGTCAATTGATCCCAAAATAAACAATAAGAAACACTTTAACTCGTACTAATCCAATTTTCTAAAGGAGTTTCAAACAAATAAGGAGCTAAAGTGCATAAGAATAAGAACTTAAAATTAAATCACAAAGTTACCTAAATCTTCAAAATATGTAGCAAATACCTTAGAACACACTATAAAATGGTGTTATCAATTAGTCCCACAAGGTATAACCTTTTGGAAACATATGAGATCAATTCTACAATCTGACTAAAAGATATGAGACCAAATCTATACAACCTAAGCAAAAGATTTGGGACCAATAGTGCAACAAAAACAGATATGGGACCAAATTGAAACTTGAGGCAAAGATATGAGACTAAAAATACACTTTGGCCAATATATATATATATATTGTCTAATAAGACGTACTTAAACCCCAAAACTTATTTATATAATAAAATTGGATTACCAACCATATAAAGGAAGCCATGATTCTTAGTTAACTTTTTTTTTTTTTGGAACTTTTTCCATTTACCCAAAGGATGATAAAGTTGAAGCCTGTAAGGAGTGGCACTATTGGTTAAGATTTGGGCTCTTATCCCATAAAGACAAAGGTTCGAATCCTCTTATCGATGTGAGGGCCTTAGTTAGTGGGTGATATGTAAATTTCACTCGTAAATCCTCAAAGACGCCGTGAGGTATTCTCTGACCTTAGTGGATATTGGTGCTTATTCCTAGTTGAATAAGATGGTCCCATGAAGTATTAAAATATGGTCAAATTTTCTTTTTAATCACTATTGTTAATTTCTTAAAAGTTTCCATCCAAACTTTTGTTACAAACTCTCCCGCCATCTCCTATTATTTTAATATTCACTCTCACATTGTGAGTCTTTGAGATCTCATTGGTGACCAAAATAAAAATTTGACCATTAAAATATATTATCTTTGATGAAATACAATGACTCCCAACTAAATGTTTTGATACTTGGAGACTAGGTTTTAAGTTTTAACATTGCAAATAATTAATTTGCTTCACTTTTGTCTTATATATGTATTGAAATATATATATATATATAAGATATACATTTTTTTAAAAAACAAAATAAACATTATTGACATTAATATGTTTGTTTATTATTTATTATAGACATATAAGTAATTAATCAATAATTATGTCAATACTTGTTGCACTAAGAGTCTCAATACTCAAGTTATTTTCCATTGGTGGAAGTGATTTCTTAATTTCTTCTATTTTTAATATATAATATCAATTAAACGACTAGCCATGAACTCTCCAAACCCCGACGCCGCACCTCAGACCAATTTCAGTCCCACGCCACTACTCGTCTCGCCGCCACCGTCTGACGACGTGCCTCTTCCCATTGCAGAGCCACCATCCAACGTCGTGTTACAGATCATTTAGCCCAACCACCCCTCGCCTGAGCACCACCAATCGCCCCCAATCCCATCTAATCTGAACCCTAAATCCCCAAATTCCATTCACCCCCAACCTACCAGCAATAATCCTCTACCCACAAACAATCTCACATCCAAACCATCCTTTAGTGACATTGTAAACAAAAAAATATAGAACCCCTTGCACATACCTCTCAAAATCAGGCAAACCCACACCTCATAAATAACCCAACCACAACATACTTCATCAACAAATACCACGATGGAAAATTCGAAATCAAGCTAGCAGAAGACTTCTCAAAAGATATCAAAGCTTGTTGGTGCAACACATTAATCATCCAGGAAAAGAGTTTAAACCTGGACCACCAACAGCTCAAGGTACGCCTGCAACAGATTTGGAGGATTAGAGGTAACATTTCAGTATCTCATCTTGGTCTAAATTTCTATTTAATTTCTGATCTCTTCCCTGAAGATCGTTTAAACATTTTAACCACACTGACCTGCTTCCTCCATGGTGCTCCCATTTTGGTTCAAACTTGGACCCCTTTCTTTTCCCCACACTATGCTTCTCTTAACCCTATTTCTATTGTTTGGATTAACCTCCCTTTCTTACCAGTTGAACTTCATTGCACTAAATTTTTATTGGCTTCTGGAAATTCACTGGGTAAAGTAGTTGTTTTGGATACTAATAATTCCTCCTTTTCAAAAACTTACAAAAGAATTTGTTTGGAATTGGATTTAAATAAATTTCTTCCAAAAACTTTTTTGTAATTAGTTACACCCAAAATATTATTTATGAAAATTTTCATCTCCTAGCTTCCATTATTACTTCCTCAGACACCCCAAATGACACGTCCTCTTCTTCATCCCTCCCATCTCTCTTGCCCACCCCAAAGTATAATTTTTCAAAAGCTCAAATCCTATTCCTCGCGGGCTGCCTTCCAAATGTCATGTTCCAAAAAAAATATCTAAAAAATACCAAAAATACTGAGTCGGTCACCTAATGGCATGTTGGTCAACTCTATGGCCCCACATGTAATATCCACACCGCTAAACAATCACATTGTCCCATATAAACATACACATAATCCCACCTCGAGAACCTCCCTAAATAACAAAAACATGTCTCATTATGATCAACCTTCCCCGCCTTCCCTGATTAATGAGGATAATATGCATCCCCCACTTGAAAAAAGTTGTTGACACAATACAAAACCTAAAGCTGACACCTCACAAGCATTCCTTGGAACCTGTTTCAAAAATCCCTAATACCTCATCTAAGCTTGATACCCCTCTCGATATTTCACTAAAATGTTTATCTTCTAACCTTCTGCCCTCTTTAATCATCCCTCCATTTGATGAAATTAACCTCCTTTTGTCATCTCCACCCCCGTTAGTTGATAATAGTAATGAAAATATCGGTGTCTCTAATTAACAAAAAAGTGCTAACAATCTGATCAGTCCAAATATTGGTATGTTATTTGGTCTTCTTTTTACGTGTTTATAATGATAATATATTGCAAATAGACCAATTAATATATTAAGGGCTGCACCAAGGTATGTCATAATAAAGTGGATAAAATAGATTATTTAGCGTTTATTTATTGTATTTTATAAATAAGTGTTATTTAATGAGTTTTTCAGTGTTTTAGACATCCAAATAGGGTCTAACCAAAAGGGAAACATCTAGAATCAACGAGAAGATATCAAAAAGCACAAGATACTCTTGTGCCGCCATGTGTGCCGCCAGCACAAAATAGAACTTCCCGCGGCACAAGACTCTGAGAGAGTATGACATCAGCAGATAATCTTCAGCATAATTATAGGATGAGCCGTTGGTTGTGCCGCTAGGAATTCCCACGGCACACGTAAGTTAATGGTTAAAAGATATGATTTGGAAGGCTAGGATTCAAGATATCAAGATACAGTTAAGATATTGCGGATATCTCGCTGTGCCACCGGCACAAGTGGCGGCACAAGGCCAAATTTGTTCCTAAACTTGTGGACTAAGTATATTTTCATTCCTATAAATAGTGCTCGTCATTCCACATCTCAATTCGCTCAGCAACACCTGAGAATAGGCAGAAACACCATTTAGAGAGGCAAAGCTTTGATTATTTCCCTATGATGAGAGCCTAAACATCGTTTATCTTAGAGGAGAATCTGAGGGAAGCCGGAGTTCATCGTTCATCATAGTCCAGGGAGTTGTTGTTTAATTATGTTTATTCGTTAATTGTTCTTAGATCTAGGTATTTGATTCAAGATACAATTATATGTTTGGATTGGTAGTTCAATACTTTATTAGGGATAATTATTGGTATTCCCGGAGTCTATCTCTTTTACGATTAATAAAGTTTGCTCTTTAAACATGTTATTTACATGGTTGGTTTACAAAGAGTGTTCTATCTAAATCTTATCTTAGAGAGTATAGTTATTAGGATTGTTCTTCATTTTTCATATTTGTTCATTGGTCCGATACTGCAATAATAAAGATTGCCTTGAAGATCCATGACAAATGCTCATATTCCCCAACATTGGTTGAGTTATCCATCCTAATTCTATATCTTTTGCCATTGTTCTTAGTCTATTATATTCGAAGTTTCGGGTTAATACCTTCGAATATGGTTTGCTACATAATTAAAGTGACACCTCAATTCCGTATCTTTATGAACTAGGATGGTGTAATTCATGATTATTCTCTAGGATATCTTTATCTTATTCTTATTGTTTTCATGTCTTTTATATTATTCTTCATCAATCTATCTTCATAGCCTCACCTAAGTGTTGGAGATTGTGCCCTAGGGCCAATCATTTTATAGATATGTTTTGAACATATCAATTAATTTATGGAGATAAATTAATGGTTATCATATTATTAGCATGTTTACTATGATAACAGTCCGTGATTAATTATGAGATAATTAATCTAAATCTGTCCCTGGTCGCTCATTCAAGTGGGAACTTGAAATGAACTAAGACCAGCATGACCTCGGTG